>JAOXNX010000011.1:19179135-19193435 GCA_028566075.1 Solidago caesia | reverse complement strand
TTTTCCCCCCCCCCCCCCCCCCCCCCCCAAAAAAAAAGAAGACATTGTGGTCATGCATTCAAGCCTCATTGTAGGCATTGGTTGTAAGAATTAGTTAGTTTAGTAGTATTTGACCATTTCAAGAATAAAAAATTTATAGAGATATTCTTAATAGTTAGAACCTAAATGTTTAATTGGTTTTATGATGGTCATTTAAAAATATGCTTTTATAACAGTTAGTTTTTAAAACATGAGTGGCCTTCAAATTTTTAGATGACTCTCGCATTGAATTTTGATATGTAAACCTTTATTATGTTTGGGTGAGACAATTTCTATATTGAGTAACAATGGTTTAATAAGTTATAATAACTATTGTAACAAATAAAGAAAACTTCGAATAAGCACAGATAATTACTGATTTTGCAAGAAACAGAAAGGAAGGGTCAGTGGTAGTGGTGTGCATGTGTTTGGGTACCGGGGGTAAGAGGGGCCCGTGATGCTACAAATAGAAAACAACCGGCTTTGTTTTACATGTGGCACATCTCCAAGGTGTTTGTATAGAAGTTTACCGTATTCATTAAATGTTTTGGTCAACAATCTTGGTTTAGATTAGAAGCAAATGTCCTCCAAAGTATGACAATAGCCTACTAACATAACTGCCATGACCGTTATCCTTGAACATTACTATCATTTATGGCTGATCTTTAAGGTTTCAGGTTTGACCTGTGTTCTAAAGCAATTTTCTAAAGGCATATTTTAGGGATTGTGGCGCACCAATAAAACATCTACAAGACATTCTAATATTCAGGCATTATAGCATAATTGTAAGTTAAGCTTTCTTTAAGCCGCACCATTTGTATGTTAGTGTGTTTTTATTACCTTTTAAAAGGAATTTTAAGGATTTTTATATAAACTGTTTACTTTGATGCCCTTCAAGTCCGCTCTTGGTAACCGAAGGTGCCATCATCAAACAAATGAAATGGTTAAGGATTAAAGTTACATGTCGCTTTGCTGTCCTTCGTACTGCTAAGTTATCTGCTCTTGCAAAACAATATGAGGTAATAATAGCTTGAAATTATGACCTCCTTCATTAATCTAGTACAGCAATAATCTATTCCATTGATTCTTTCATGCTGTTACTCTTTATAAGTTATAAGTTAAACAATAATAACAGTCCTACCGTCCAGTCCAGTTTTCAAAACCCTGGTCTTACCTCCAATAATCACATAGGCTTTCTCAGTGGACTTTGGTTCAGGACAAAACGGTTCTGATAATACTGGGTACCGATATAGTCTAATCGGTAAGGATCGGTTTTGAGTTTGGGAGGAAATCAGTTTCGGTACTAGGCAGTATCGCTACGGTTCCGTACCGAATACCATCCCTAAATTACAACATCAACTAGACACATACTATTACCATATCATTATATCAAGATTGAAGGACATACATTTTAGTGTTCCAAGTTTACAAATCCATGTTTCCGGAAAGTCCATAGTGCTCTTGTTAATTGAGTTAATACACAAGCCTATATGGTTGTGGTTTTTTTACAGCTATTGAAAATTAAAATTTCATCTTGAGTGGTACCAACTGAGTTATATGATGTCACTTTGGATTTTTGCTAGCATGAGAGCTTCCTTCTTGTCTGTATAGTTATTTTCTCTTATATGTTTCTAATCCTTTGTGCATTTTCTGTTTATATGTTCCAATCCTTTGCACACTTCCACTAGTTCTGTAAATGCTTTCAATTATAATTTGACTTTTGGGACATTGACCAAAAACAAAATGACACCACAGGAGCAATTTCCAAGAGAACTTCAGCCGAAAAGAAGCGTGGCAGTACCAAGTAAGCCTGAAATAGACAATTTCAAGGAACCTGAAGCCGAAAAACAATCCTTAAAGTTTGTCGAAGCAAAGAAATCCTCCAAGGAGAAGGTGGTTACACAAACATCCATGGACTATCAACAGGTTCTCAAGTATCCAATCGTCACTGAAGCTGCAATAAAGCTAATCACACTAGAGAATACATTAACTTTTATGGTGGACGTACGTGCTGACAAGAAAGACATTAGGAATGCCTTCGAGAACATGCTTAAGATTAAGACCAAGAAAATCAACACATTGATAAACTATGACGGGACAAAAAAGGCTTACATACAGTTGTCATCCGATAACCAGGCCGCCACTGTTGCTAAGAAATTGAAAATTTTGGGTTAGCTATTTACTATGTTGTATGCAATCTAAGTTTTGTTCCATCAAGGATTTAATGTTGTATATAACCAAGGTAATTGAGGTCTTGAGGATGATAAGCGTGTAGGGTAATTTGGTCCGATTATATACTTTACCACCAAACCTCTTTGTTTTCGATCTTGATATCGCTTTTACATATGTGTGCTTTGTTTGTATTAATATTGAAAGATTCTAACAAGGCAATAGGTGAAGTGAGTTTGTACTCTATTTCACTGAGGTGTTAGGTTATGTTTTTGATGATGCTAAGGTTTTAGTAAAATCCGAAGAGATAAGTAAAGTAAAAAGTGCACAACCGCTTTTGGTTTTGGTGGTTGGAAAAGTAGTTTTTGAGTAGGATAAAGAATCGAAATCGTGATTTTACCAAAAAATTATCTTCAATCATGGATGTGATATTTGTTGTGTCTTTTGTTCCCCATCTCTTTATGCTCATTTCTTGGAACTTGCCTTAGGGATATAAAGCTAGGAGCAATTAGCCTTGTCCAATTGTTAAATAGTTGATTGACATTTGACACTAGTAATCATTTCATTTCTAGGACAAGTTAATCAAAACTCACTACTACACTAAAATTCAACTTTCAATAGCATTTGCTTTAGGTATTCGAGAAAGGTCAAGTTTTTAAACCTCTTTGCTTGAAGCTTCTTTTCTTTAAACGATTATATTAAACAACCGCCATCTAGCAAGACGCTATATGGTTAAAAGTACAAAATACAATCTAGATATACAACAAATAATGAAACACAATCTAGACTCTTTTCGCAACCTTTTTCCTACATGCATGATTTTTTATTTTTTATAGATTTTATAAATGGAGTTATTAAAATAAAAAAATAAGTCTTTGACTCAGATATATACAATCTAACGTAGCGTTCCATTATCGTTTCTAAAACTTTTTTGAATTTGTGCCACAAATTTTATTTTTTTTAATTTTCAAATTATGTAAAAGCAAAGTATAACGGTACACATATTTTATTGCTTTTCTTTGATTTTGTAGGATTGCATAGCCGATAGAAATGCCATGTGTATGGTCTGCTGCAAAAAGAAATAGTTGAATAGTAGTTGAAAGTGTATTGTGGCTTCTACATTTACACTTGGCAATGAAATTGAGGTTCTTTTTCTTCCTTTTGTTAAGTTTCATTATTCATAAAGATGTTCACAAAAGAAGCCGGGCTATTTTGACCAACATCAACACTATACATAAAAAAAAAAAAAAAACTTTAGATGCTAAGGAGGATCATATTCCGTGATGGTGCTGCATATGTTTGTAGGGGATGTATCCTCGAACCATTCAAGTACGTGCACAACCAACCGCAACTACCTTTGTTTGTCTACATTTTAGCCACAATGTGGCCCTCGACAAAAGTGCTACATCAAAAGCTTAATGATATTATATGATAACTACATTCACTTCTTGTGTAAACTTATATAGATCATAGATGTTATCTTATTTCAAGAAACAGACGGTAGCTAGAAAGAACTTAAGTTAATTTTCTACTTTGACCATCTCCAAAAGATCTTCTTTATCTCTCTTTTTCTTTTAAACTTTTCTTTAATTTCATCATGGGATAGCAACTTATTGGCTTCTTTAAGGATTTCCGTAGTTTGAATACTCTACCTCGATCCATTGTAAATGAGAAACTTGTGTTTGGTATGAAATTCTGTAAACTTGTGTGTGTGTGTGTGGTGGTGGTGGGGTGGGGATAGGTTGGAGAGGTCGGAAGTTTTGGGTTTCATCTTAGGTATTCGTGTAATTTAAGAGTAGCAAGATGATAGTTTGTATTTATTTTATTTTTTTCAAAAAAAAAAAAGAGTTAAAAAAAAAAGTCAATTAACTTTGACTCTTCGATTTGTTTTTCGTTTATACAATTCAATCCAACTTTGTACACTTGTGAACGTATACTGTAAATTGAAAATGTGTGAACAATCATTAAGATTACTATATACTTACATGGCAAAATTGGCGATCCATGTGCATTTATGTATCCATGTCATCATGTACATATCCACACCATTATTTCGATCTGTCTATGTGGCAGTTTGAGTAGTTGTCCCCGTCACCAAGTACTAGTCACCTAATTCAAGCATCTAATTCTCGCAAATATATATATATATATATATATATATATATAATTAGATTAGATTAGATTATTTCACATTTCTTTTCCATGAAATAATATTATTTTTTGTATTATCAAACTAGTTTTCAGATCCGTGTGAACACATGAACAATGTAAATCAATAATTTTTAAATATTTGAATGACTAATAAATATAAATGAATTTTTGTTTATGTATTTTCTTAATTTTATGAAACATGATATTTTTCTATTTTTATTTGTTACATTAATTGGTTGTATTTATTATGACAGATTTAAAAATAAATTGAAAGTAATAATGGATATTCTTATTATTATTATTAAGATCAGATATGACATTTATGAATATAATACTTACAATAAAACTAAATCAAATTTAAAAGGTTAAAAATTATTTTTTACCCAGATAATAACATAATGAAAATTAATAAACTATTATTCTTACACTAAACTAAATCAAATTTTAAAAACTGTTATTCTTACACTAAATTAAATCAAATCAAATTGATAACAAAACTAAAAATGTTATCCCTACACCCAAGGGTAAATAAAATAAAAAATTACAGAAGTATATATTTATTATTCTAACAAACCATTACATTCTGTTTTTGAAAAATTTTAAGTTCAATGATACATTTGAATATATTTGAAAAAAGAAATTTGTTTTGATATTTATTAAAAAGAAAAAAAAATATTATTATTTGAAAAATAAGAAGTTAGGATATATTAATCTTGAGATTTTTTACTTAAATGGTGGAGTTTTTTTGGTTAAGGTAATGAAATGATATATTTGTTACATATCTATTGTAAAAAAGTTATTATTAATTGTTTGACAAATAAAAGACTATTATTAATTTTAAAAATATTTATTCGGAGGGGATTATTAAGCTAAATTAGTTGAAGAATAAAAATTAGTTTATTAAGTTGATTGAAACTAAAATGATTTTAACAATATTTTAAGATATCCACCATGTTAAAATCAATATTTTAAGCTAAATTAATTTTGACATGTTTCACAAAAATTAAGGATACCGATTGCATGTATTGCATGATCAAGGAATTATCTTTGTGTTCGAACTTTAAGGATACCGATTGTATTACATGTTTCACAAAAGCAATGATGGGACCGAACTGCGCGCAAATAAGATATAAAGATTAAAGTAATAAAAAGAAGAAGAAATTGATGTTACGTACCTTTTGCTTGTGTCACCTAGTAAAAGATAGTGTACGTGCAATTTGATGTGTTCATACATGTATTCTTTATTTACGAAAACTATTTTATTTTCAAATAATAGTGAATATTTCTATTTCTATAAAATTAATTTTGCTTCTAAATGCATCTACTAGTTTGATTAATACATAATTAATGCCTCCATTAGTTATCACTTCATGGCTTAATATATAGTTATGTATATCCTTAAATATATGAATTATTACGATTACGATTACGATCATATACACCCAATATATCATTATTATTACCTACCCTTATTAATAGAGTTTGAATAATATTAAGTACATTTAAATTGTACAAAGAATTGATAACATATATAGATATAGATCGATAGTTTAAACATAGATCGATCAGCCACTTTATGATCGAAATACCCATAAGTTGATACTTTTAATTGATAGTCACACCTTTCGGTTGTCACTAATTTTGTTTCCAACTAGATTTCGAAACTTCGTCCTATATCATATCCCCAATTAATATTTTGTTTTTAATTATATGCGTAAAGTAAAAACCATGCACACGATCATAGAGCTTACACACAAAATTTAACTATTATATATCATAGGGGCTCGCTCAAAGGCCCAATCAAGCCACCATTAATTTTCTAGCTAATAATTACATGTAATAATTAAGGCAAAATAAAACAACTAATTAAATTTCTCTTTAATTACTTACTAATTAAGCTCGATCCAGCCTCGATATATATACATATAATAATAATATATTACATATATAGAGGCCCGGGAGTCATGCACGTTATTTTTTTGGGTGAATATTAAGATTAAAATGTGATTAATGATGGTAGGTTTTGCTCATTGATAGTGGTAACGTTGTTATTGCATGGCCATGCAGACTGTAGAAATGGGATTTGATGGAGCTCAGGCACGACTAGTAATTGATGTAAATTGTATAGTTTTTGCTGTAGCATCACTGACTCTACTTGCATTCTTTCATTTTCTTGTCGGACGATTTGCCAGTTGTGATTAACAAATTGTAGCCGGTTGATAAGTTCCTGGTTACCCGACTTATATCGGGTAACCTGGTCTGTTAGGCTCTCCAAATGCTTTTGTTTTCTCTCTCGTGACCTCCTAGCTGACTCACGGTTAGATATCTTTCGTTTCCTCTTATGTTCATCTACTAGGTTAGCTTCCCATTGATTTGTTTCACGATCGGAGCTAGAACTTGAAGTGTTGGTTTTTGGGGTGGAGTTATCGGAACCGGGGGAAAATAAGATTGGACTTTGAGGTGGGAAGTCGACAAGAATGTTGTCGAGGAACCCGTCAAAGGTGAGATTATCGTCGCTAGAGTTAAAGCTTGAAGACGACATGGCCGGAAAAGTGCTAGTATAGTAAGGAAGAAGGTTGGAGAGGGAAAGGGAAGAAACAATGGATCGGACGAGGGTATTTAAAGGAAAATATGAAGTATGGATGGGGTCTACTGATGGGCATTTTCATCACAAAATTTGTTAGTGGTGGGGTTGACCGAGTACTTTAAGTTTAGAAAATAATCAAATATACACATTTAATTAAGTTAGGCAAACTTATGTTATACAAAAAAATTGTACTACTACTATAAAGACTAGTAATAATTAAGAGTATCTAATATGTCTAATAATTAAATAAATATATCAATTTTATCTTCATATATACTTGAACATTTCTACGAAATTTGACATATATATATATCTCACAGTGAAAGATAATAACGCAAAAAATGAAATAATAAAAAATAATTAAATACCATATATATGTAAAAATATTGTAGTTACTTATTACATGCAAAATATTAGCTTAGTGGCGAAGAAATAGAAATAGGTGGGAAGAGTGGTGGACACATGTCAGCACCCGGTGGACTAGTATGAAGGGCAGCCAATTACGATCGGAGTTGATTACGTGGATCCAGAGTGGTAAAAAAAGGAAGGGGAGTGATTTCGTCATGGTCTATGGGCCTGTCGAGATCCTGGAATATGGTAAATGATGGCGGCAATTTTTTAGTTGTAAAGTTGATTTTTAGATAAATATATCTCACTACTTTTTCACTTCTATTCTAAATTTCTACCTTTTGTCACAAACATAACTTTATCTTAATTTGGATAAACATTTAGGTGTGATATAAATTATTAAAAAATCAGTAATCCTAAGACTAGGCTACACCTAATATGCATGTTTATGTCGTTAAGTTTTAGTTTTCGAAAAGTCAAAATTGTCTTTCCATATTTCATGAACATTTACAAACATATTATATGTCACTCGAATTGTATCCGTGTGATACGCAACAACTGGATGTGTTTGAAATTATTCAATGCATAACTGGCCGGGTAAAGAGTTGAGGAGATTGTCGGCTTTGTATAGTGGTCCGTGATAGTTGGGTCTAGAGTTATAATGATATTATTAAAGTTGATTTTTTAGTTAAACTTATTCAAATTTTTTACTGATCGATATTTTGTTAAAGTTGATTTTTTATTTAAATTATTATTATATTGACTTTCTTGATAGTAATTAATTAAATATTTGTTTTAATTAATTGATAATGCATTAAATGCTATAAATTTATATATTTTATCTAATTATGTTAAGATATTAACTACAATGGTAATATAGTTAAATCCAAATTAAAAATTCAAACTTTTAAGAAAAACAATTTTTTTTTATAATATATATATATACACATTAGACTATAACCCTTGCGATGCACGACTGAAAAAATATTTTAACATATATTGTATTATGGTTATAATCTAGGGAAATAACACTTGTGAACATATAGCAATAATAGCATAGGTTGTATGACCATTAAGTTATAATTAAGATTTGAGAAGCTATACTGGAAAAATGCCTTTGATTCTCATACAAAATGAAGATATAATCGTGTAACCAAGCAGAAATTACACTTTAGACTATTATTAAATTTTGAATAAATCAAATCTATTACTTAAATAAGAACTCAAAATCACAGAGATTCAAAAATGGATATAGAACATATTCACAATTTAATTTTAGCATATTGTTGACACATTAAATCCACACAAATTTAAATTACTTTTGACTGGCTGAAATATTAAAAGCAATTTTTTGTTTCGAAATGACATGAATGACACCTTTGATTCTTTATGGGCTTGACACATAAGAAAAATCTGATTTGGCATTGATATGATAACATAGATGTACGTACACACCGGTTAGACCTGCCACTACACTCTCTAGCCTTTGCCATCGATGTAAAACTAATTGGGTTACACAATTGCCATAAACGACTTACGATCATCATTACTGTGACACGCACCCATCTCATAATAGGCTTACGCATCAAGCCATAAATTAGGTGTAGAATTCACTCCAAAAAACTAGCTCAAAGGATATTTTGTAAATATTCGACATAACTTTGATCTAAACACACAAAGTATTATATAAAACACAAAAATCACTTTTAAAAGTTGACAGTTGTTTTGATGGTGGTTTGTAAATACGTGTCACATTTGTGTGAAATTGTTTAGTAGCATTAAAAAAAAAGAAATATAAACATAAATCGATGATCATATATCATTCCAAATCATTGTTAATTTTAGTATATAATAATAGTAATAGTAAATAATAATATTTAAGTATCAATGTATTTTTGTACGGGACGAGATGACATGCCCCGATACCCGCCCCATCCCCGACAAGCTATTCCTTGCCCACCCCAAGTATTTTGGGTTTTGGATTTCCCATCAGATTCGAGGTTTATTGTCTCTTTTATTAGACAAGTTATTTGATATATTTTTGATTTTTTTTTTCCTTATTTGTTGGATACACCTTTCTCTTTTAACAAGTAACAACTCACAACATTACCTATAATATTAACTTGAACTTGAAAGCATCGCAGTCATAAAAGCTGCCAACTTTCTCTAATCTATGTTATTGCATGTATTACCGGTAACGATAAACAAACAAATATTGTTAGTTTGTTATATTACCGAACTTTTGCTCATTACTCTACAAAGTCTTATACCCTAATCCTAAAACTTATATATATATATATATATATATTAAAAAAGTATCTAATAAATTATTAATCAACCAAAATTTGCAATTTAATTCATTAAATTAATATTTCCTTTCATTTATCTTGGGATACCGGTGGGGATTAGTATGGCTTGAATCTGTGGGTCGAGCAACACTTCTGACTTCGGTTTTGGGCTCCCTCGGCACCTATTCTTTTTCTCTTTTCAAAATGCCCCGCAAGGTAATTAGCTCTCTTAAATCAATACGCATGAATTTCTTTTGGGGAGGGGACAGAGATAATAGGAAAATGGCTTGGGTGAAATGGAAGACTGTGCTCTCGAGGCTGGGTTTTGGCAGCTTGGAAGCATTAAACCTCGCTCTTATTTATAAATGGAGGGTGCGTGGTCTAACTTCTCCAGAAGCTTTTTGGGTTAAAGTTATTCATGCAATCCATGGTCCCAATGTATTTTTAGATTATATATGTAAAGGTGGAGGTACTTGGGCTCGTATATGTTCTACATTCAAACATATCCATCACGTACTCTATTAAAGTTCCTGGTGATGTTATGAGAAAATCTGTTCGTGATGGGTCTAACACTAGACTCTGGTTAGACACTTGCAGGGGCGGCGATGTGCTTGCTACTCATTTTCCTCGAATGTTTTCATTGGAAAATGATAAACATGCTAATATCTCTTGTCACTATACCGGGTCGAATTGGGTTTGGTCTTGGCGGAGTCCCATACGGACAGGAAGGGAACACTTTAATTTGGTAAAATAATTCTGGGCGTCTCTTGTAGATGTTTTTGTAGTATGACTGCTGCATATAAATACGAAACTTTTAACCATAGTGGTCTTAGTTATGCTGGAATATTGGACTTGATTATTTTTAGTCGAATTAACAATCACTCGTGAGTTGTAGATTGAAGCTGCATTGCAGTTTACAATTCCAACTGTGTCTTCAAATGTACCAGGATACACACAAGGATACACATAGGGGGGTAGTTCTACCATGTTGATACAAGTAGAATACAAGTAGATTTTTAAGTGAAGAATACAAGTAGATTTTTTTGTGAAGCTTCTAAAAAATTTTGATAGCATTTGTTATCATGCTGCAAGTTTTTTTGGTATCTTTCTTCTTTGTAATATTGATCATAGCTTTTCATATAGTATATTTGTGATAACAGATTTTTAAGTGAAGAATACAAGCAGATTATGATCAAGATGCTGCAAAATCTTGTAAAAATATGTTCAAGACAAGAGACGGGATAAATCGTTTAGCTCTTTACCGGCCGCTCATAAATGTTTTGTGTGGTTTTTATATGGTAATAAACATGCATTTTCTAACGAAGTTTTCAAAAGTTGGTTTTGATTTTAGTTGTCGTCGTAACATCTTGATGATGATTGTTGGTTTTTGGTGTCTTCGTATTCCTTGTGAGTTGCTGTTGTTATGGTACTATCCATTGTATAAATTTTCTATCAACAACCAGTGTTTTCACACGGTTCTTTATTTTGGGGTTGGAGGTAGGTGGGAGCTTTTCATTTTGTATCACATATCTGAATGAATATATACTAACTTTGTATCTTAATTTTGGGCTTTTATTAAACTTATTTATTTTTCGGGTTCTAATTTTTGGTTTTAGCTTCGGATTAATATGAATGCTTGGAATGGGAATTCGGATCCTATGTGTTATGTGCAGGGGAATAGAGACATATTCAAAAATGAATTTATTGGTAAGTCTAATATTGATCATTCATTTGTAAACACATGTTATCTTTTAAGTATTTGCATTATGTCTTTTGTAATATTGGGTGCAAATTTAGAATTTTACATGAATATTGGGTTATTTAAAATATGGTAGAATGTTTGTGGGGATTCCAGTGATGGGCTTCTAAGAGTACTTTGACATGTTATATGGAAATATGAGTATGTTGTGGATGGTTGGCAAAAGGAATTCTGCTATATGTTGTGTTTGTTAAATAGTTACTTTTTAAACATGTTTTATTGTCTTGATTTTATTTTCTTTGGGATGATGGTTTGCTTACTTTGAAACATAGTTTCCTGTATTTGATATAGTTTTTCTCCTTTTCACGATGTCTCAACTTTGACTGACTTGCTTCCCCTTCTTATATTTTACTAATTAATAAAATTGATTTTATAAATTCGTATTGACATATATCCCGTGTTTGCACACGGGTTCATTGACTAGTATATATAAAAATGAGTGTGTGATGCCTTCGTTTTAAAAGAAAATAAAACAACGAAATTGACTAGGCCTTTTATCTTGTCCGCCGTTCGTAGTCTCAGAAAAGAAAAATAATACGAGTAACTTTTAAAATAAAACAAACTTTACGTTCTTTTCTTTTGCTCCGAATTAACAGCCCTTCAAAACTACTTCAATAATTTGACTAGGCGAGCCTTTTTCTTGATTGTTCTGTGAAGAGTTAAACATATAATGCAGTGGTATAATATAATGCAGGCTCTATTACTTATTGGGTCCTATACTCCTATGAAACTATCTCAGTTGCACGCCATAGTTACAAGGGAATGTACAATTAACTCACTAGTCACAAATCACAATGGTACATTGGTACGTAATTAAAGTTTGAACTAATTAAGATACATCTATTTTTTAAGTTTGGGAAAATTCCATAAAAAGTAAACTTTTTATATAAATTTCTTAAACAAGGGAACCTAAAATCATTTCGTATATTTAAAAGATTGTATTATGAAAAATCAATCAATAAAGGGAATATAATTAGTTTTATCCGGGTAAGTGATAAAAGAAGAATCAATGACTTGCAAAAAAAATGAATCCAATAATCCACTATTAAATTGAATAATCAACAACAATAACAAAAGAATTCTATACAAATTTTAACCGATTGATCAATCTAACACTGTAACAACCAACTATCCCTAAATTGCTCAAAAACATTCTTATGAAAACTTTGAACCTTCATCAAGAAAAGATGTGTACATACATTCCATATATCTAATCAACCATTATAATTATAAACACTACTAGTCTTCAAGAGTTAGCTCAACAACAACAGAGAAAGCAGAGAAGCTGAGATTGGTTTAACCATGTAATTGAAAATAGTGAATTGTTAAAGAAAGCCCGTGAAGTTGCAGAGGCCATTAACAAAAATAACCGAGATTTGGTATTGAGATACAAAGCAGTGATAAACGACGGTGTCAAGCAAGACCTACATCATGCTCTTATGCTAGAAAAGGTATGTTAAAATGAATTTCATATGAACGTACGTGCTTGTTGCACGAAACGCCATACACTTTATACGGATTATTGTTGTGCATAATGAATTTCAAACCTTACGTTTTGATTTATGATTTGTAATAAAATGAAAATTAGAAAAAGATTGAAAATCAAGAGACAAATCTCAGCCACACATTTTCCTCCTTCTCTCCTCTTTCTGGTATTTTTTTTTTACTTTTTTATTTTTACTTTTTACTTTTTGATTTTTGATTTTTTTTTTAATAAAAACTCATTCCAAAAAAAAAAATTAAATTTTTTTTTCCCTTCATGGGGTCTCTCTCAAAAGCTTTCGTGCATAATAGGACCCAACAAAGCTTCAAAAGTTTCCCTAACAACTGGCCCATTAACAACAGAGAAAACAGAAAAGTTGAGATTGGTTAACCATGTAGTTGAAACTTGAAAGTAGTGAATTGTTAAAAAGGCCCATGAAGTTGCAGAGGCCATTAACAAAAATAACCAATACTTGGTGTTGAGATACAAAGCAGTGATAAACAACGGTGTCAAGCAAGACCTTCATCATGCTCTTATGCTATAAAAGGTATGTTATAATGAATTTTGTATGATTCCATTTACCACTTATAATCGTTTAGAGTTAACAAATTAAGTATATATTAACCTACGTGCTTGTTGCACGAAATGCCATACACTTTATACGAATTATTGTTGTGCATAATGAATTTCAAGCCTTACGTTTTGATTTATGGGTTGTAATCAAATGAAAAATAGAAAAAGATTGAAAACCAAGGGACAAATCTCAGTCACACATTTCCCCTCTCTCTCTCATCTTTTTGGTATATTTTTTTACTTTTTTATTTTTACTTTTTACTTTTTGATTTTTTTTAATAAAAACTCATTCAAAAAAAAAAAATTTAATTTTTTTTTCCTTCATGGGGTCTCTCTCAAAAGGTTTCGCGCATAATAGGACCTAACAAAGCTCGAAAAGTTTCCCTAACAGCTGGCCCATTAACAGCAGAGAACGCAGAGAAATTGGGATTGGTTAACCATGTAGCCGCCATGGTGGTGGTGGTGGTGGTGGTAGGGGTGGCTGGGAAGAAGGCCGGTAGTAGTGTTGGTGGCGGAGGCGGTAGAACGGTGGTGGTGGTGGTGGTGGTGGTGGCAACGGATGGTGGGAAGAAAGGAAAGAAGAAGAAAAAATGTGTGGTTGAGATTTGTTTCTTGATTTTCACTTAAATTTTATTTTGCAAATAAATATTACCTTTGATTTATACTAAAAGTTATATGGAGTACAAAATTAGCATGGTAGATACGGTATCATACCTTGTGAAATGTGTATTGTCAATGAGTATGAAAACCGTTAATATTAACCATTGACTCAAGTGAGCAACTCATTATCATAGCCTATCATTGACGGGGTGAAACCCCAATGGTACCGCCCCCTAACAAATAGTTTTAGGCAGCTAAAAGGCGCGGGTTCGAATCCTTGCTAAAGCAGATTCCCTCCCACCTAGTTCTCTGGGGAGTCACCGG
>JAOXNX010000011.1:19033247-19049175 GCA_028566075.1 Solidago caesia | reverse complement strand
CCCCCCCCCCCCCCCCCCCCCCCCCCCCCCCCCCCCCCCCCCCCCCCCCCCCCCCCCCCCCCCCCCCCCCCCCAATGCCCCTCTTGAAATTTAAATTTTGTCATGAATTTTAAAAAATTTTCATGGATTTTTAAATTTTTGTTATGGTTTTTAAAATTTTACCCGAAATTTTTTTCATGTTAATTTTAATTTTGCCCCATTTGGATATTTTTTTTCTGATACCGCCCCTACATACACACTAATGTTAAATATATAAATAAATAAATAAGGAAGTGACCCACACTTCGGTGTGCACACAAAGTGTTCCCACACAAATTAGAGTGGGAACCTAAGCAGCAAACTGAGCCTCCAATGGAAACAAACTGGATATCCGTGTGCACACCGACAAGCATACTGTCCATTGGAATGTGTGGGTAGATAGCGAATTTCTTACCGCTTCTCCCTTTAATATGATAATATCACATAAAAATAAATAAATAATGACCATCTCCCCAAATAACTGAAATGTGTATAGATAGATCGTGAATTTCTTATCGCTTCTCTCTTTAATATGATAATATAAATCAATGTTTCATTAAAAGAGTTGGTAAACATCTTTTTCTTTAAATCAAAAATCATGAGTTCAAATCTTATTATCTTAAAAAAAAAAAAAATCCCGGTCAAAATAAATATGATGATAATCATATTTCGAGTGTTACTATTTTTCCAATTATAAACTTCCTAAATTGCTGTGTCTTGATGTCTAATATGTTTTTATGTAATAAAATCGAGAGAGAAAAAGCATGTTACAATAAAGTGAGCCAACATGTATTAATTAGTTTTGTTCTTAAATTCACACCAACTATCTCACAAATCAAACATCCTTTTCGTCCAAATATGCAACATATCAATGTTTTTTTTTTTTTTTCCTTTCCAGAATTTCAATTACAGCAAATACCTTAATTTAAAAATAATAAAAATGTTTTTTCATGTAAATGTTTTATGAAGCCATTATAAAGGAATTTGCTAAAAAATAGTTACAATTTGAACAGAATGATATTCCAATACAAATGAACATCGTTTGAGACTAATCTTAAAAGAAAAACGATTAGTCTAATTCAAAAGACCACAAAGTTAAAATTTATCTGTTGTTCTTAACATTTTGTTAGAAAAATATAAAAATATATACACATAAAATGTATTTCAAATGTAGTATATGTATCATTTTTGTATAGGATATCCAAAATAATACGTAATAATAACACTAACCTTCAACAAACAAGAAAAACATGAGTTGAAGAGCAAAAAGTTAAAAATAAGAAGAAAGCAAGAAAACAATAATTTTAATACCAAACTCCCTCCTTCCTCCCTCACATGCATATAGTGGTAGTACGTGTCAATTTAAGTTACCCATCATAGCTAAAAACAGTAGGCCCCATCTCCCAACGCCATTAAAGCCACCTTCAAACTTTACACCTTCTAATTCACCACTCCCTCTCACCGACGCAAACCCACTTCTTTTCTCCGTCACTAATTCTCTGATTTCTCTCTATTTACATTTACTAGCTATTTACATCCCCCTCCTTTTTTTTTTTTAATGAAGTCCCCTGAAATATTTCAGTCACAGTTTCAAGCTCCGGCGAGAAACAATGGCCGGCGGTCGTCGTTACCTTCAGCTTCCGATGCTTTTTTGTTTTTTTCCGGCGCCGTCGCTGCTTTGTTGCTAGTTTGGACATTTTCTACCTTTTCAAATTCTCAACCTCAGCCCACAAATACTTTCGAAACACAAATTTCTGAGCCTAAATTGTCTGTCACTGACGACGCCACCTGTGATGCTAGTTATAACGGTTTTAACCTCCATTATGACCAACCCGACCCGAATTTCTATGATGACCCGAGTTTCGGGTACACTTTAGACAAGCCCATAAAAAACTGGGATGAAAAGAGAAAAGAGTGGCTGAAACAACATCCGTCATTCGGGCCGGGTTTGGAGGAACGGGTTTTGGTGATATCCGGCTCACAATCCGGGCCTTGTAGAAACCCGATTGGGGATCATTTGTTGTTAAGGTTTTTTAAGAATAAAGTGGATTATTGTCGGAGACATGGGTATGATATTTTTTATAATAATGTTTTACTTCACCCTGAAATGCATACTTACTGGGCTAAAATCCCAGCGGTTCGGGCCGCAATGTTGGCCCACCCGGAAGCTGAGTGGATATGGTGGGTTGACTCGGATGCTGCTTTTACTGATATGGATTATAAGTTACCGTTACAACGTTATAAAAATCATAATTTTGTTGTCCACGGTTGGCCCGAATTGATCTATAAGAAAAAAAGTTGGACTAGTTTAAATGCGGGTGTATTTTTGATCCGAAATAGCCAATGGGCGCTCGATTTCATGGATGTTTGGTCGGGTATGGGTCCGCAAACTCCGAATTATGAAAAATGGGGGGAAATATTGAGAGAAACTTGTAAAGACAAGTTTTTCCCGGAATCCGATGATCAAACGGGTTTGGTTTATTTGTTATTGAAAGAGAGAGAAAAATGGGGCGACAAGGTGTATGTTGAAGGTGAGTATTATTTCGAAGGGTATTGGTTGGAAATTGTTGAGACGTTAGAAAATATAACCAACAAATATAACGGGATCGAGAGAAAGGTGAGCGAGTTAAGGAGGCGGCATGGCGAGAAGGTGAGCGAGCGTTACGCCGTGATTTGGGATGAGTATTTGAAAGATGCGGGGTACGGGAAGTTTAGTTGGCGAAGGCCGTTTATAACTCATTTCACGGGGTGTCAACCGTGTAGTGGAAAGCATCATCAGATGTATTCGGGCCACACTTGCTGGGACGCTATGCAAAAAGTGTTGAATTATGCGGATAATCAAGTGTTGCGTAATTATGGGTTCGTGCATCGCGATTTGCTTGATTCGGCTTCGGTGTCTCCTTTGCCGTTTGATTACCCGATGTGATTTGATTATCCGATGTAAGTACAACTATAGAACTTATAAGTACTATTACGTGATGTGGACACAACAATTATTAATGTTTGATGTTTGTTAGCTAAATACCTTGAATATTAGACATCTTCGTAGTGTCCAAAAATTAGAAACCATGACAAATATTTGATATGTTAAAAATCAATTCAAAACCGCACATGCACATTGTAATAGCTTCGTTCTAGAAATGGACCATTATCCTACTAATACCATTTAGGTTAGTTCAAATCCCTTAACATACATAAATTCACACATTTAAATGACAATTTTTAGTGTTAGATGTTTTAACAACTATAACAGTTTGAGACGGTCACATATGGTTGATTTAGAATTTTATATTTTAGCTTGGAGAAATATGTGGCAAGAGTCAGAATCACTATGTTTTGGGTGTGTATTTTTTTTTTTTGGGGGTTATTTAGGCGGAATGTCTCTGTTTCCACAAATTTCATTAATCTAATATTTTGAAAAAATTACATTGATAATTCATGTGGTTGCCACTTGACTTCATGGGGAGTCCAAAATTGAATGGTCGTTAGTTTTGATCTGTTAAGTGATCTGTGATCACGTGCCGTCCACGTGATGGGTATACTCGTTTTTTCACCTAAGCCACAGGGACATCCGTGTAATCTGTCTCTATAATCATCATTATCTTTAACAATGACAGGAAAATGAAGTCGGAAATTGGGTTCCAAAGTTAAACCAAAAACCATTCGCCGGAAACTGGAAAATGAGTACTTAACGGACCAAAGCTAATGACCATCCAGTTCCGGACTCCCCAACACGGAGATTATCGATGTAATTTTTACGAAATAGGGACAATTCATGAAATTTGTGCAAAACACGTATAACCCTTTTGTTTTTATTCAGTTCTATTCTTTAATTTTAAAAATTTTATTGGGGAATGATGTATGCAAAATTGTCAGATGATTGACCAATCTAGTAGCCCAACATCCCAATGATTTCAACCTTTTATTATTAACTCCACTACATGGGTGCTTTGATACGTGTATTGTAGTGTCCCATAACCATTGCCATAATTGTAAAATTAAACCACAAACCCAATACATTATTAAAAGTAGGATCTTATATTACGAGGAGGAAAGGTGTTTAAGTTGTACTAGTGATAAAGCGTTTTGAAATATTTACAAGAGACTCGGGTTTAAACTTTATTGGATAAAATTTTGGCATGGGTTAGGTAAAAAAAGTTTAGGGATAGCCTGAGCTAGACTTTTTTCCATTTCTTTTATTACAAAGTAGTATTTCTCTTATGCTCACAACTTTTTTACTTGTTTCTCACAATTTGGTATTGTCTTTCTAAATCAAATTTGGGATTGAAGGTTTTCAAAACTACAAAATTTATTTTGTGCAACACAATGTCCAATGTGTAACCACACTTTATGCATAAATATCTGGTTAATAGAATTGAGCTCGTCTAAGCTAGAGCTTAGCACATTAATTTGACAGAGAAATTTGGAGCTCGAGGTCAACTTGCTTTAAGTGTTATATTAAGCTCAAGTTCGACTCCTGATTAGTATTGGAGGTTCATGATCAGCTCATTTATTATCTATATACATATAAGAATTTGGGTAAATTATGCAAATGGTCTTTATAGTTTACTTAAAATTTCACATTTAAACCTATAAGGTCAACAACTACACAAATGATCCTTTATTCTGAAACTTGTTGCATCAATAGTCTTTTATGACCACTAATTTTTCTAAATGACAACATTTTGTGTGTGTGTGTGTGTGTGTCTATGTCTATAATGACTATATTTGTAACCTAGTAAACCATATATATATATACTTTCTTAAAAATTGGCCAAAGATGGTTAAATTACTTAAATTTAGATTTGTTTAATGCCCAATACATCTCTATAGTCGAACTTTTTAGTTAACTCATTTAGTATACATATATTTTTTAAAATTTAATTATGAAAATGTCAAATATGTCTTATCAAAAAAATATATTTTTTTTCATAATTTAAAATACACATAAAATAAACTTGTTCATTGAATTTTTTTTTCCAAAAAAAGTAATATAACAAATTACGTTATCTTCTCAACTATTAACCCACCTAAGAGAACCACCATAAAAAGTCGTCAGATACTACCAATAAAAAATATCTACTCCCATTGCGCGGACAGTATTATATGTATATATATACACACAAACACACACACACACCATATATATATATATTATTTATTTAATTTATTCGGCTACATTTATATTTATAATCGTATGACAATTATATATTTTAAATAGTGAAAAAGAGATAATTAATTTGAGCAAACTAATTATTCCCTTTTTGCTTAACACAAATACACCTGTCTTTTAGATTGTTTTAAAACAAAAATAGGTTGAGATGTGTGGAAATTAAGTTTTGACTATGTCTTTTTATAAACGTGAGATTATAGCTTAAAGTAACTTATACGAAAACATTGTTGTCAAATATAGGGATCGAAGAATGCATTTATAGGGAGTCATTGGTTATAAAATGATGGAGGAGAAGTAAATTTAAAACCTATTCGCTGTCTTTTTTAACTACTTACAAATATACAATGATCATTAAAAGAAAAAGTGTTTTTACGATTATAAACGTGACTGATTGAAATAACATACACGAAGATTTATTTATCTCTGTGTGCATGTATAAATGAATTTATATTGACTAAAAATAAAATAATTAAATACATAAAAAGTTATAATATATAAAAAGGTATGAACTTTGAATATTATAAAAATGGTTCTTATGGTTTACAAAATTAGAACTATAGTCTTTATAGATACAGACCAAAAAAATGATAAAATTGTCATTTAAAAAAGTTAGTAGCCGCAAAGGATCGTTGATGTAATAAATTTCAGAATAAAGGATCATCCATATAATTTTTAAATCTTAAAGGTCAAAACTTAAAATTTCAAGTAAACCATAGCTCAAGTGGTTGAGCACCAACTTTCTTAGTTGGAGGTCTCAGGTTCGAGACCTGGGAAGTACATAGGTTTGGAGGGCCTTTTCTGGAAGCAGCCTCTCTACTTAAGTAGGGGTAAGGTATGCCTACATCTTAACCTCCTCCATACACCGTCGAGGTATTGGGGCTCAAAACCCGTGGAAGGCGGCTCTGAGCAGTTTCTTTCTTTCTTTCTTATTATTTGTGTAAATTACTTCCAAATAAATATCTTATAATAATTTTTTTCTTTGCACACACTGATAGTCCTTGATCGTTGCCGTTTATAAGAACTTGACTTGATGGTTAGATGGATATTTTATTTGTCGCTTCAATTATAGAATAATTATTTGTTTAATTACATCATGATGCAGATTGATGAGTGGAAGCTTTATCCATACGGAGGAAATTAATTAATAGTGATTAGTGAAATGAGATATTTTGCTTTAATATTTGTCCATCTTTGATAAGCCTAAAGTTTAATATGGTGCTAGTCTTTGTTTTCTTCATCTCTGCCCTTGTGTAAAACTTATAGAATTCTAAGGCTAAAACATGTCACTAAACAAGGAAGTAACACAAGGTCATTATTAACACAAGCTAAAATTGAATAATCACATTTAACTTGCACTCCAAAACTAATAAACATTTTCTAAAGCACTATAAATAAACCTCAAAACTATAATTTAATCACACTTTCAAACAAAACGCATGTTTTCTTATGCAGGATAATCAAACGGCAATGGCACAACCGAGCTTGAATCACCCAAACTCGAATGCACAAACCCATAGCTACGCAACACTTGATTATCAGCAAAGTTCAACACCTTTTGCATAGCGTCCCAACATTTCTGCCTAGAATACAACGCATTATGCGAACCACTACACGGTTGGCACCCCGTGAAATGAGTCATAAACGGCCTTCTCCATTCTCCTTCTAAATAACGTTCCCATAGCTCGGAATACCCCTCCCTTAGCTTCTCAGCGTGCCTTCTTCTTAACTCACTCGCCTTTCTCTCAACCTCGATATATTTCTCCGTTATGTTTTCTAACCTTCCCACAATTTCCATCCAGTATCCCTCGAAATAATACTCATCTTCAATATACACCTTATCAGCCCATTTTTCGTTTTCTTTCAATAATAAATAAACCAAACCCGTTTGATCATCGGATTCGGGGAAAAACTTGTCTTTACAAGTTTCTCTTAATATTTCTCCCCATTTTTCATAATTCGGAGTTTGAGGACCCATACCCGACCACACATCCATAAAGTCAAGAGCCCATTGGCTATTTCGGATCAAAAATACACCCGCATTTAAACTAGTCCAACTTTTTTTCTTATATATCAATTCTGGCCAACCGTGCACAACAAAATTGTAATTTTTGTAACGGTGTAATGGCAACTTAAAGTCCATGTCAGTAAAAACAGCATCCGCGTCAACCCACCAGATCCATTCTGCTTCCGGGTGGGCCAACATTGCGGCCCGAACCGACGGAACTTTAGCCCAATAAGTGAACATTTTTGGATGGAACAAAACATTGTTGTAAAAAATATCATACCCGTGTATCCGACAATAATCCACTTTGTTTTTGAAAAATCTTAGTAACAAATGATCTCCAATTGGGTTTTGACACGCGGTGGATTGTGACCCAGTTACTAACATGACCCGGTTTTCTAAACCGGGTAAATATGATGGATGAAGACGTAGCCATTCTCGTCTTTTTTCATCCCATGTTTTTATAGGCTTTTCTATAGTGTAGATTAATTCTGGGTCGTCATAAAATGTTGGTTCGAGTGGGTCATGGGTCATGTTAAACCCATTACCAGACAACCCATGACGAAACACATGATCATTAGACTTCTTACTAGCATTGTGGGACATAAATTCACCGGGGAATATTTTGTAAGTATTTATTCCTTGGGTTTTAAAATGTAAGGGGCGGGCAGGAAGGGTAAAGTTAAAGCTGATTATGGGCCAGAAGGCCCATAGTAATGACAGGGCTACAATAGTAGCCCCGACGACAGGGATTCCGTTAGAGGAGAATGAAGATGTTCTACGAATTGGCATTGTGGTGTTTGAATTGAAATAACATAAGAGATGACATTTCATTAAGTTATAGGGGAGTTGTATGTGCGCATAGTCAATGAAGGTGACGATATGGATTGGAGTGTCGTGTGAGAGTGTTAGCTAGCCAGAACGATTGTGAGATCATGTATGATGAAAAATTGAAGGGACGGTGTGAAATTTGGGATAGTTCCAAATGCAGTTTCATGAGTTTACTAAATTAAGGATTGAAAGTAGGATATGAACTTGAAGGAATAATGTTTTAATGGCTATCGGTGGCGGGTAACTTTTGTAGTTGTGGTCGTGGATATTTAAAGTTATTCACATGGATTACATACATGCAAAGTTTTTTTTTTTAAACGACAAAATTAGATTTAGCGACATTACCTTTTCTTATGTCTAATTCTAATTTCAGGGGAAACTAATTTTGGGAATACTCCTGTCTCCAAGAATTTTTGCTCATACCAGGATTTGAACGCAAGATCTTAAAGTCTCAAGAGTCAAATCCCCTAAATACCAATCCATCTATTAATGGTTGGTTACATACATCCAAGATGGCGGATATAGTTGAAACCATTGAATTTTTTTTTCTCTCACATTACTAGTATATTTTAGTGTAAACTAGACGCATGCCCGCGCGATGCGGCGGTAATGATGGTAGCGGCAGCGGTGTGACGGCGGCGGTGGTGACGATGGTGGTGGTGTGGTTATTAATGTAAAAGGGTTAGTGTAGTTATTTTAAGGGTTGACGGATCTATGTTGTAAATTATTTCATTAAGGGTATTATAGGTATATTAGATGGAGATGTTTAAATTAGTGAATAAAGTAAAGGGTAAAATAGGAAAATTGCCTGCTTTTTTGAGAAAAAAGAAAGGGGGTTATTCCTTTTATATAGGAGTAAAGATAAGGTTATAATTATATAAAGAGTAATTTACACGGATGACCCATGTGGTTTGCACGAATTTAATTAATCGTTCTTAATTTTTTTAAAGTGGACTTGTTTAAGTTATATTTTTAACACAAAGATTTTATTAGCTTATGTCAAACCTGACAGCTTGAAAAGTATGAAATTGGCCAACTGGCTATGGTTCAATTCTGTTTAACGATTTAATGAACAATTCTAAGCTGCATAGAATTAATAAAAGTTACATTTATAAGTTTTTACAATAATAAACTAAAAGTAATGAAATTATCAAATTAATGTCCTTATATAATAAATTACAAGAACGGTACCTGGTGTTATGACGAAATTACATTGGTAGTACCCTGCAATTAAAAATTACCTGAGACACACCCAGGGTTTGCAAAAATGCACGCTCACCATACTTCCCTCTAACGGAGCCTAACGGATCGTTAATTTTAGTCATGTACAGCTCACATGCGAGAGTATATTTGTCTTTTACACGTCTTTACCACTATTCTCCCCCTTGTCTTCATCCCTGCTATTAATAAATCTGGAATTTGAATTCTTAATTCCAAGCTAGGGTTTCAAAACCCCCCAAATCCAAACAAAATTCAAATACAAATACTACACAAATCAAATAGACTCGTAGGTTTTAATTGATTGAAAAGAATGAAAAGTAGGCATGAGGTGGATATATTTTCCAAAATAAAATACTGCACCAAATCTGAAAAATAAAATAAAATAAAGAAAGTATAAACTAAAAATGGCAAATGAAAAACAAAACAGTGGGAGCTCTAGAGAGCAATTCACGGTTAGTTTCATTCATTTATCATACAAAATACAAATACATACATCCCTACAAACACTCTCAATTTCCCCCTTTTTCTTTCTTTGTCTTCAACTCATATACACTCACGATATATAATTCCAGTTTGGATAGATTTATGGATTAGATTCAGATCGTATATATAATCATAGAATCGGATACTCATTTGATTAAATTGTTCAAAAAGTGTAAAAAGATTCAAACTTTGTTTGATTATGATGTCTGGGTTATGGAGATGGAAAAAGATTCAAGATTTTGCAAGAATTTCAGCTTTGTATGCGTTTTCCGGCCCCGGCGGCGGTGGTAGTTCGTACATTCGTCGCCGGACGTTGACCGGAGTTCAGGCAAGGTTGGTGACCGGTGGTGGTGGTGGTGGGGATGATGGGAGAACTACGGCGGTGACACGTAGGATTAGAGCTGAAGCTAATTGTCCTAGGTGTTCTAAACAGATGAATCTTGTGTTTTCGAATAATGGGCAGTTAATTCCGCCGGTGGGTTCTGATGAACCGGAGGTGGTGCCACCGGAGATGGGTTCTGATGGGAACCGGAAATCGGGTTATCGGGCTGTTAATCTTTGTCCGAATTGTAATACTGCTTATTATTTTAGGCCTTATAAGATGGTTCCGTTGCAAGGTAGGTTTGTCGAAATTGGTAGGGTTAAGAATAGTAATAAGAGACAAGGTGGTCACAATAATGTTAATGATGAGGGTGAGGATGTTTATGGGAATAAGATTCGAGCTTCATTTTGGGAAACTTTGAGGTCTTATGGTGCTGAACCACCTGAGAATTGGACGAATGGTAATAATAATAATAATAATGGGCTTGCAGTGCATACTCCGCCCGGGCCTCCGTTTGCCCCTGGAGTTAATGTGGTACGTGCAGGCGGTCCTGGTGGTCCGGGCGGTGGGGGTGCAGGTGGAGATGGGAATGGTGGAGAGAAGAATGGGTGGGGTGGGTCGAATTTGGGCAAGAATTTGCCTACTCCTAAGGAAATTTGTGAGGGACTTGATAAGTTTGTTATCGGTCAACAACGTGCCAAAAAGGTTTCAACTTTTAGATCTTTTGCTTATATGGATTGATGTTAATGTCTTATGATCATTTCTTTATGTGATGTGAAGTTTTAGTTCAACATTGCTCCTTGTTTCTTTATGTCCATTGAATTGGTTTCCAATTTTGTATATAGGTGCTTTCGGTGGCTGTTTATAACCATTACAAAAGGATATATCATGGTTCCTTGCAGAAAGATCTGGAAAAATCTAAGACCGAAGATGATGACGATAATGTAGATTTAGAAAAAAGCAATGTACTTCTAATGGGTCCAACTGGCTCGGGTATGATCATGAAGATGTCTTATTGTCGCTACGTAGTTAAACGTTTGAATTTTATTGTTCATAGTTTATATTTCTTTTGATTTATCTTCTTTTTTGCTGTAGTAGTTAGCTTACAACTTTTGTGAAACAGGGAAGACATTACTTGCAAAGACTCTAGCTCGTTTCGTCAATGTTCCCTTTGTTATTGCTGATGCAACAACGTTGACACAGGTCAGTTATGCTCAAATTTCATACTATAAGATATTTAATATGAATGACATTTCATGGAGATATGAGAGGTGCAATTTGTCCATTATGACATTGATCATCAAATTACCGTGAAGAATGGGATTATGTTGTTATTTCAGTCTATTTTATGAATTCCTCTCATTATAAAGTTGACTTAATGTATTCTAATCAACTGAAAGCGGTTCATTTTTCTATATTATGCAGGCTGGTTATGTTGGTGATGACGTTGAATCTATATTGCACAAGCTACTTACGGTACAGTTTATATGTTGTCAAGTTGATTATGTGATTGCTTCTTATTAAGTGACAATTTTTATGTTGATCCAGAAGTTGAGAATCACCACTTCATTATCTAGTTTTTGCACAAATGTCTTCGTTTTTATTAAAGTAACGAAAACCTTAGCCATAAGGTTTGTAAGATTGTGAATTCTATATCAAAAATAAATTACTTTCTTGCTATTTTTGATCGACAACTTGTATGAGTTAGATTAAAGGGTCACTATGTATATTTTTCTTGTTGGAAGGTATTATCTACTTTTTGGCTTTCTGTTATTTACTTGTGTAGATTCATGTCGTATTCTGTATTTTTATGCTTACAACCGTAGTTTATCTGATGAAATTGTTGGTTATTATGTTTATGACTATCATATATATCTTGATAACCTTACAAGCTTATAATATAAGGTTTTCATTTGTTTTAAAGGTTGCTGAATTCAATGTTCAAGCAGCACAACAGGGGATGGTTTATATTGATGAAGTTGACAAGATAACCAAAAAGGTAATTTTGGTTTAATCTTCAGTCATTTCTGCCAATTATTTTGTTTTTGCATGCTTCCTGATCCGACAAACTTTCATTTGCTTTTATTAATAGGCCGAGAGCCTAAACATTAGCAGGGATGTCTCTGGTGAGGGTGTTCAGCAAGCTCTACTTAAGATGCTGGAAGGAACTGTAAGTAAATATACTTGTGATACATTACCAAACTATGAAGTGTGAATCTGATATTTTCACATGTACACTATTGCTATCGGTATCCATTGATTTACAAGATTTAAAGGATGATACTTTTTGGTTGGTGATGGTAAATATTTCATTATCTACTTCTGACATGTATGATGTATGTTCCAACTGATGTTATTATATCTTCTGCAGATAGTGAATGTGCCTGAAAAGGGGGCCAGGAAGCATCCTCGAGGCGATAACATTCAGGTACATCCCGGAATATTATGATTATGTTGCCCATTTTTTGATTTCGTCTTATTATAGTCCTTTTAAGTGTTTTCTCACAAAGAATGTAATGGTATGTCGTATACGCATATTAAAAATTTGTTTATTCTAAATTGAGTGAGCCATATATCCAGCAAGTTATTGCTCTAAAATGTACTCACACACTTGCAGATAGATACAAAGGACATCCTTTTTATTTGTGGCGGTGCATTTATTGATCTGGAAAAAACTATATCTGAGAGGTGAACCCCTGCTGTTTATGTTGTTTCGTTTTATATATTGTTTTTGGTAATTAAGTTTTCAAAAGATCTAAATAGTAAATATTAATGTTTATTTCAGACGGCAGGACTCGTCAATAGGTTTTGGAGCACCTATTCGTGCTAACATGAGAAACGGTGCACTCACAAATGCTGCAGTTACATCATCATTACTTGAATCTGTAAGCATCCTTGTCTTGGAATATTTTGTTCTTACGTTTACTATTTTGAATGTCACCAGCCAGTATTCATTACTGCTTTCCTTTTTCTCTCTATAATTTCAGGTTGAGAGTAGTGATCTTATAGCTTATGGACTCATACCTGAGTTCATAGGACGATTTCCCATTTTAGTTAGTTTGTCGGCTTTAACTGAAGATCAACTTGTTGAGGTATGCTCTTTGATAATTGTGACTTCAATTCTCGTGGTAGTTTGGATGTAGCCGATTCTTTTGATGAGCCACTGAGACTTTTGTTGCAATTAGAGGTGGCAATTTTGCTTAAAAAACGGGTAAAACCCAAAGTATAGCTATGCAAACGAGTCAAATCAGTCCAACGGGCTGAAATTCTCCCGAAGTGTATCTTCAATGGATACAACCCTTCTAAATTGTTCATTCAAAAAAGTACATTATTTTGGTACTAATATGGTTTCTCGTATTACTTAGATTATTACCTATCAATAATCAAACTAATGAATAGCAACAATTACCTATAATATCAACAATCAAACTAATGAATAGTAACAATAGGATTCCCATTTTCGAACTTCAAGTTTTTCTTATTTCCATTTTTGACCTATAATTTTTGTATATTATATCCAACTATTAGGAATTTCATTGTTCAGCAAATAACATTGTCAACCTATCTGACCCGAACCATCCACCCGTAGAATAGTTTACCTATTTTGATCTGTTACTCAACCATCAAATGCCCATTTTGCAATCTATAGTTTTTATGTAATGCTCCAATCTTAGAAGTAAAGTTGGTAATTTTATTTGTATGACAGGTCCTCATGCAACCTAAAAACGCTCTAGGGAAGCAATACAAGAAATTGTTTCAGATGAATGATGTAAGCACTTTATTCACTTAAATTAGTTTGACTTGTGTCTTGCTGATTCTCATGGAGCTCTATGGTGAACTTTAGGTCAAACTACATTTCTCAGAAAAAGCACAACGAATAATTGCTCAAAAAGCAATGGCCAAGAACACTGGTGCTAGAGGGTTAAGAGCCATACTTGAAACTCTTCTAACCGACTCTATGTACGAGGTATGTGCATCTTTTTGGTTATGTATGACGTATGCGTGTCTTTTTAGTTATGTATGAGGTATGCGTGTCTTTTTAGTTATGTACACACATCTGTCAACTTAACGGGCATTGAATTCATTCATGTTCCTCTTATAAATTCAGATTCCAGATGCCAAGACGGGAAAGGATAGAGTGGATGCCGTTGTGATTGATGAGGAATCAGTTGGCTCAGTAGACTCGTTTGGATGTGGCGGAAAAATACTTCGAGGGGATGGTGCATTAGAAAATTATCTTGCACTGGCGAGGGCTAAAGAACAACCGGTATGAAATTTACACTTCTTTTTTTGTTTTATCTTGTACCTAGAAGTGGCAAAGTTGGCAGGTGGGGCGGGTTAGGTACAAGATCAAACAGGTTTGCGTTAAAACGGGTAATATTTGGCATAGGTCTGGTTGGGTTATCTTAAACACTTTTTGTCCAATTGTTTTTTTATTTTATTTTATATTGTTTCATTATAAATGACTTGTGCAATATATCATTATAAAAGTGATATTATTACAATATTACTCTAATGTTAAAATACAATGATTTAGAAGGCCTGATGCACTAAAAAAGCATTTTGGTTAACTTTTGATGTGTACAACATATTTGGCAAAAATAGTGTTGCATTTTTAAGAACTTCTGAATAGTATTATTAGAAGTTTATAGCTTCTTCTCTTATAGCACTGTCTCACATGCCATCCTGCATGTTTCTTTGTAAGCTAGTTTTTTTTTACTTTATCCACTTGACCCTATAACATTACCCAAATCGACCCATAAGCCAGTAAATGGAGATTAATTCTACTCTTACCATCAATACATCCTGATCTGTCTGAAGAGTGTTTTTCTTGGGCTAATGTTTCTGAAAATGAACTTTTGTTGTGGCGAATGCAGCAGGAAATTGACGGGGAAGGCGAAGAAGAGACCTCATCAAAAGCCATGAGCATGTAACATTAGAAGTACTACACCTAAATTTAACCTTTTTTTCTCATTTATTTGCTGCATTGTAAAAAACCCGCTTGGTGTAATTATACCTCAATGTACAACATAATAGCACCCGATTCGGGTTTTGGCCTATAGAGATGAAAGAAAAGTAATGAAAAAGAGGTGGTGACAAAGAGTAACAGAGGAAAATGTAACACTATTGATATGTACATTGTACAAATAAGCTTTGCAAATGAAGGATTGGCCGATTTTATATACGCCATCTTATAAGTTGCATGTCATAACCCATGTTTGTTATATACTTATATATATATAAATTTCATTGTTTCCTTTTATTTTAGTTTTTTTTTAATCGTTTAAGTTAAATGTAACACTCCATTTTATGTTTTCCTATCGACATTATATGTTATACCTAAATTATTAGGTTTGTGACCCAATTGATAGAAAATAGAGGAACCCTATATAAAGTGATGATTTTAAATTGTAAATGAAGTTAACTTATACTATTATATAAAACAAATCCCCCCCCACACCCACCCCACACACACACACCTTTTTTTCCCCTCAAAAAAGCAATTGATGTACCCAAATTACATCTTTCTTTTATTCACTAACTTGATTATTTTCTACGCGAGATAAACATATTAAGTTTTCATAATAACATAATTAGTAGTTATAGATAATGTATATTGAAAAATAGTGATATTATTACTCAAAAAGTGTTTTATATCGAAGATGGTTAGTGGGATGTGTATGTTATATATTTGTATAATGATAATATAAAGTTAAATACCGATATTACTTATTGAAAAATGATGATATTATTATTATTTGAAATTGGTTTTTATTGTATATGGTTCAGGATATGTTTGTTATATCTTTGTATAATGATGATGTAAAGTTAAATATAGATAAAACATATTTATTTAGTGTAATAATAAAATTATTAA
>JAOXNX010000011.1:18986329-19005388 GCA_028566075.1 Solidago caesia | reverse complement strand
TAGATACACAAAGTGCATTATGTAGTTGTATCTTCCAAGTTTGCATGATTACCACTCAAATCCCTACAGAGAAAATAGTGACAAATAAAAAGATATAGAAAATTGTAAAAATAAAGTATAAAAATCCAAAAAGCTTGTTGTGGTCAAACCGGTCATCCCATCGCGCCCGGTCGAACCGGTCGGTTATATTTTTTTTTTTGTTAAATTTTTAATAAAAATGCTACTAAACCTGTTACAATCCACTCAAAAATAATACCAAATAGTTATAATCCAAAGAAAATATATGTTTTAATGTTCACAAACAACTAAAAATAATATTAAAGTATAAAAATCATCATAAAAATTACAAAAAAAAAAAAATTCCAAAACCGGTTGAACCGGAAAAACCGTCCGGTTCGCAACAGTGGAAAAACCGCCAAAAAACCGGGGTTAAAAAACCGGCCACCCGACTGCGCACCGATCCGACCGGTCGAACCGGTCCGATCCGGTTTTTAAAACATTGGTCAAAAGTAAAAAAGCAAAATAAGCGTCCGACAAAAAGATAAAAAAGCTTGGTGTGGAAATTGACTTAGTTGCTGAATTTATTGATTTGATTATGACAATATACTATTATATTCTCTTTCCATTATAATGATATATCCTTCTAATTCATTAGCATACTCTTAATTTGAAAGAATCAAGGGATAAGATTATAAATGAGATTTAACGAAATCCACATGTCATGTGCTTATAGTTTTAGGAGAATTTTTAGACTAATCTTTACTCTTTAGGAGGATTTATCATTTTCCTTCCATGATATTTTGTTAACTTAAGCCTAAAACAAACCTGCAACATAACTTTCAAAGCGTGGTAATCTCCACACCGAGACCACCAGGCTGGGCTAGAAACAACCACCACACCATAAAACACGGCATGGTGAAGGGTCATCAAAGTACTCTAACACTCTGTCCATCCCATGTAACTACATATGGAAAATGCGCATAAGTGGTTCTATAATTACTTTTCTATACTGTGCTTTACATATTACGTCAACAATAAATTGTCAATTTTACATGAAATGCAACGTTCATATATAATTCTCTAAAGCCTTGAGCACTTAATATTTGGAAATTTATCGCATAAGATGCCTCAAACACTTTTTTTTGGTTGAAGAAACAGGCACATCAGATATTGTAACCATTGACCCAACCAATCTCATCCTACTTAAAGCCCCCACTTTAGTCATTAGATTGTGTTACCAAGCCCAGCACCAACAGGATGCCTCGAATATCGGTTTCTCAATAATATTAAAAAAAAATCTAACACATTTGATAAAACAAAACGTTTAGAATATGAATAAATATAGCTGAAAAAAATATACAACAAAACCACCACAAAGAGAGTATGCCTTAAGACAAACTTTAAGGTATACGATAGGAGACACACCGATATGCAAACTCACTCAACCATCCCTCTATTCTACATTCAGTTTGGCAAACTAGGCCCAAAAATCAGCACAAGAAAATTGCAATCCGCTTTCTCTCTGACTTGATTCAGAAGTTCTTAACTTTTTGATTTTGAATGCTTCACCAACCAATCGATGACTGAATCGATGTTTGTTGAGTTCTTACAGGAGATCATATAGCAACAAACTTCTCTATCTGTGATAGACTTCAAATCCCTGCACACAATCATCACCAAAAGGGTTGAATGTATTTAAAGAAACCAATTATATAAAAAACCTACTTGTAATGAAGAGATATTTGTACACCATCAAATTTACACATACAACACCAAATTATGATGTACAACACCATAAAACATGAACCGATGATGTATGGATAATTTTGGTTGTGTACAAATCACCTCCCTAAGAAATTTTTTTTGATTGTGTACACATCACCTCCCTAAGAAAAAACTACTCAGTATTAGATAACACCAGTATCTCATAAATTTTTTTAACAAGCTACGATATGAAATATGTAATGCATATACATAGTTATGTACTAGAATAGTACCCGCACAACGTGCACTGGTCGATGGTTTTTTCAAAAACATTTAAAGTCTGATATAAATCAAATTTAAAAATAAAATTCATGGTGACCGGCAGCCAGTTTTGCCAACCGCCGGCTTTGGTTATCTACCACATCTGCATATTTAAATTGTGCTTTTTATTGTTGTGGAATATCCAAATATGGAAGTAATTGACCAAAATAATTTACATTTGATAGGGAGGGTAGTATAGTAATTTCGCAGTTTTTAAAATTCAAATTATAAAGATTCTACCTCAAATGCTTTATAATGTAGTATAGATATAGATAACCAAAACCAAATTATACATGATTATAATCAGACAATGCGTTCAAAAATGAATAAAATGGTCTTACATCTGATCGGTCAAAGCTTCCTTCGAGAGGGCACCAGCCTTGTCAATTTTGTTGCCCAAAACCAGCACAGGAATACCACTCAATGCTGGTTTGCTAAGCAGATCATGGAGTTCACCCTTTGAGATGCTCAAATTATCATGGTCCGCAGCATCCACAACATAACTGCAACCACAAACATTAAGCTTAAAACACCAAAATGAAATCAGAAATATTAATGTTAAAGTCAATTTCTTTACAAATCACGAGTCAACATATTTTTTGAAGTGAGAGTAGCATACACAATGGCGGAAACTGCACGACAGTATCTCTCCCACATACTACGAAACCGGGGTTGACCTCCAAGATCCCACAACTTTATTGTTACATTCCCTTTAGTTACCTTACGCATATTAAATCCAACCTGAAAGTCAAGAATGATTTAAAATGCAATAAATTCTCAAGACAATAAATTTGTAAGGATCAGTAGTGTAAAATTAGAAGAAAACTCACTGTAGGAATCATGTCCTCACTATATCCGCCAGTCTGCAAACAAAATGAAAGTTTACACCGGGCCAAAAGATTATTTCCCAAGAAACCAAATCAGACAATATGAATGAAATGTATATGCAACAGCTTTAAATTTACTTACAGCAACAACATTAACGAGGGAGGTTTTGCCGGCATTCTGGAGCCCAATCAAAGAAAGCTCCATTTCTTGCTTGAAAAGTAGGCTGCAATAGATGATTTTACAATTAGATCATGCACTTATGTAATATGTTTTATATATTTTCCACCATTTATAGCATCAAAGCAGTATTAACTAATTGTTTTAGGAGTATACATATGTAACACATTCATGTTCATGAATAGACGAAGATCCATGATAGCTGCAACTCTTACGAAGCTAATAAATCTTAATATAGGGTTGTTGAGCAAAACAAGAATGAAGATTCGTGAAATAACCAGTAGAAATGCAGACATATGGATGCCACAGACCCATATCTAAGAGCAATTATGGATCAGTTTGATGTCTGAAGAAAAAATAAGGAATGCATGAAGATTCTCATTGCTGATTTACCATAGCTGAAATAAAAAAGGACAGGCAGCTTACTGACTATTCAAAAGGTAAAATGTCTACATGGGAAGGAAAAAAGATGATAGAAGTGAGTCAGGTTACCCGTTGATAAATCGTTTAACTAAGTACAAATTTACAGATTTTGAGGTTGATGACTTTAGAGACTAGCTGTTCAAGTGTAACCAGTTCTTTGAGCTTGATGAAACTACCGAGGATGAGAAAACAGGAGTGGCCTTTAAGCATCTTAAGGGCAGACCGGCAGAGCATTGCAGTGGCATCAATAATATGCTAGAGAGATGAAATGACTGCTCATGACTTGACCTCAATATGTGGAGCTTTCATTGAACTCAAGAAATTGAAGCTTAGCACTACTTTAGTGATTAAAATCTAAAGCAGAGTTTAATGCATTGAGAAATCAGGTTGAGGTGTCAAATGAAATGCTAGTTGCTTTATACTTAGAAGGTGTACCAAAGAAATTGCCACACAATTCAATTGTTACAACCTAAGTCCCTAGATCATGCTGAGGTAGGCTAGAATTCATAAAGGGGCAACTATTCTTTATAATGGGTTAGAGTTATCTTAACTGTCAAGATTAAGTGGACAGGACACCTATTAAGAACTTTGCTAGTACTTATGCAAAGACTACTTATTCTCCATCGAAAATGCTGTTTGATCCCCAATAATTCACCCTAGCACCTCCTTTGGTTGTAATTATGTGGGTAGCATCCCTTATCAGAAGAATATACCCACTACTTACCCCAAACCAATCCTTCTTATTCTCCTATTATCTCTATCTAAAATTCACAAACTCTGTCACAAAACTAAGCAGAAACGTACTGAAATGAGAAAAATAACCAACGTTTTTTCTGCATTGAGAAATATGTCACAGGCCATAGGTGTATAGCAAACAAAATTTACCTGTTGCTTTGTCCCGAGTCCCAAGAGAATGATATGGGAATGAAGTTTTAGCTAAGACCGAGCATGAAGGATTTTATGGGAGATCATGGGGGTATTTCTCTATCCACATATGCTTAAACCGACACGAGTGGGTTGCAAACATTACAAGTTCAAGGTTTGGTGAAGGAGCCTTATTATGGTTATAGATAGTGAGAGTAATAGTAGTTTTCTAGATGAACAGTTTGCTAAGAAAACTGGTTGTAGATTTCAATCATGCCTCTTTCTCTTGGGGGTTATGGTGTGGTGGTAAAAATTCAATAGCAAAGTACTTCAGGGGATATTCTTGAAAACAAATCAAATGTGGATTGTGGAATGGGTAAATCTTTCATCAACCTATAGTGATCAAAACAGATCACCAGGCATGGAAGTATATTCTTGAACAGAATCAATGCAGACTTACATACGAAATTGGTTGATCATATTGTTGGGACTGCCGTGTGTTCTATCAAAAGAATGTGATAATCAGGTAGCAGATGCGTTGTCCAGAAAACCAATGTCCACAAATGAGCCAAGTTGTTTGGCAATTTCTAGTATGGTAACCGACTGAAAACACAAAATATTAACAAAGTGTAGCAGTGGATGAAAAACTATACACTTTAATCAATACTTAATAGACTTAAAGAGATTCCCTTTTAATATGGAAAACCTCAATGAACGAGTGGAATGCTACTAAGAAAGTGTGAGATGGTTGTGGAGATGATGCAAATCTTAAAACGGACCTCATAAAGAACCAACTCTAGTGCCATGGGAGGACACTCAGGGTTCATGCAACTTGTCAAAGAATGTCCAGAAATTTGTATAGGAAGGGCACACAATCTCAGGTTACAGTTCATGCCATTCCAAACTCTACATGTGAAATGGTTTATAACAGTTCATGCCATTCCAACCTCTATATGTCGGTGTGATGCTCTATTTGAGCAAGCTCACCTACATACATTCTTTATCCGGCAAAAGACTCTAATAACCAATACTCTCATGAAGGAACGGGAGATCAATATTCGGCTTCTTAAGTCTCGCTTACTTAAAGGCTTAAAGCTCAAAAGAGAATGAAAGTGAGGGCAGATAAAAATAGAAGTGAAAGGACTTTTGAGGTGGGTAATTGGGTTTATTTGAAATTACATCCATACGCACAACATTATGTGCATACATGAATTTTCGACAAACTGGCTGCCAGGTATGATGGGCCTTTTGAGGTTATCAAGAAAGTTGTGCGATTGTGGCTTATCAGTTGGCTCTTCCTAAGAAATCCATAATACATGATGTTTTCTATGTCTCTCTTGTTATCGGGCAGTTGCCTCATATTTCTTGTAAAAGAGATTTTCAACCAATTCCTTTACAAGTGTTCGATAAACAAATAGTGAAGAAAATTAATTATGTTCAATAGAGTTATTCAACTATAGAAGACACTACTTGGGCACTAACGCAAGACTTGGAAGCCAAATTTCCACATTTGGGTTCATTATCACTCTCGAGGACAAAGGTATCGTGAGGAGGATGCCAAGATGGTAGTTGAAACGGATTAAGTGAATTAGTCAAGAACGTTAAACTCTTAAAGAGGCACCAACGCAAAGACAGTGGCCTAGGAGTCATTAGAACACTAAGATTACAAGCCGTACTTATAATCAAGCAGACCCGACATTATTATTAAAGCTTCTCGAGCAAAGATAAACTACAAGCATACATAATGGAACCGCGTGAGTATTGTTTTACAAACATCATCTTTATTTGCTAAATTGTACAACATATATCTAATAACCTAGTAACTGGCAAGCTAAACTTATACTACTCGAAAAATATTATTATATAATATCAAAAACATACAAAAAAAAATAATAATAAATCAAATCCAATCACAATCATCAACATATAATCAATACTAAGAAAACAGATCTTCATTCTAAAAAATAAAAAGGTAAAAACTTTTTGATTAAAATACAAAAACAATCAGATATTAAAATTAAAATTCAATAATAAAATAAAAAAGAATTAATTACCTTCGGAGCCAATTCAGAAAAGCTTCCCATATTCCCATTATTAGAATTCAAAATTTTATAAAATAAAATAAAATAAAACTTTTATAAAGAATATGAAAGGAAAAACAAAAGAGAGAAAGAGATGTTTCTAATCAAAGAGATCTTTCTCTCTCTTTTTTCTGTATTGATTGATTTTGACTCTTTTTTTCAACAAGTTTTGACCTTTTTTTTAAAACACATTTTAATTTTTTAATCCAATTATTTTTCAAGAATGATTGATGGAGAAAATTGGATTAACGATTTTAAAAAAAAGAAATTTATAAAAATCGTCCTTGTGGTTTGCTTGATATCACGGGTTTTGTCTTTACATATCCGAAATACAGAAATAGTCCTTGCTTCTAAAACTAGTCATACACGCGGAGGGAAAAATCCGCAAACACGAAATGCATCTGTAGTATGATTGAGTGGACGAAATCGTACAAGTTATTTGTACATAGGGTTTGTATCCCTTTCTTTTCGTTTCCTCATAAATTTAAGGGTAAATATGTGCAGTTAATTGCACAGATTTAGGTGCTATTAAAGTAAGATGAAGAGGAAAATTCTATATGTATTTAAAAACTTGAAAAGTTAAAATGAATACTATATTAAGTTTTTGCCTACAACTTCACCAATGGAAGGCAACTTAAAAAAAACCATGAGATATGCTTAGGACCGGACACATTACAGATTTTAAATAAAAAAAAACTTTGTTTTATAAGATGACTAAAAAGCTCTAGCTTACACATTTTAAACTTTTGAAATGATGACTAAAGAGGTCTACTAATAGCCCCCATCAATCAAACTCAAACTCTCTACATCCGATTAGAAAACCATCTGGTTCCTCCTTAGTCCTTTCTATTAAACATAGCTCAAAAGGTAATATTTTTGATCAATACCAATCGCACATAAGTTTCTCTTGTGCAATATAAAATAATAAGTTTTAGCCAAAAGTTAGACAATGTTATTCATCAAAGTTTAATTTTATGGGTCTCGGATATATATTTTTCAAGAGGGGGTTGAATACAATATAAAAAGCTTAACCACGTTTTCCATAGTTTAATCTTATTACTGAATTATAAATAATATCTTAAACAATGTACAGTGGTAAAAAAAAAAAAAAAAGTACTAGCAAATTGATCTGTCACAAGTACACATAACAAGTTTGATGACCAAGACTTGAGTTAGAAAACACTTCACTTGTTGAACAATGCAAATAATCACTAACGTGTTTGAGTAGCAAAATATCTATGAAGTAAATGCTCATATGAAGGATGCAATTGCTTCAACTTGATGATGTCTTTGAAAATGGATGCTGCATTGAACCCTCTGATTATGTCTCGATACGCGCAGTTATGAATGGGTATGTACCATGCATTAAAGTGGTTGATGGGTTCAACAAATAAACCAAGTTTAATGTTTTGTTCATCTAAAATATAAAGTAGGTCATCATGATTTTTTAATGCAAGTCGTAAAAGCTTTGCCGCGTGCACAATAATAAAAAAAAACTCTAAACAAAGAGAGGTTCCAAGACACCTTACCATGCTGTAGATAAGCCCATGAGCATAACCTGACCTGAAACGTTTTGATCCACACTTAGTTACCCATTTTTACTTGTTATCCAACCCACCCATTTCGCCATCTAGACAATTAGGAATTTGTCATTCAAAAAAAAAAAAAAAAATAGGAATTTAGGAACTACAGCTGCAATCATCACAGTTAAAAGCTAGTGGTTATGATTTCGAGGTTCTGATTGTTAATAGTCAAAATAATCCTATCTGTAAAAAAGGGCTAGAAAAGTGTGGTAGAACCTGCTCTTGAAAAAAATGTTTAGAACATCAATAGAAATGGATGAAAAAAATATACAAAGAAAGTGTGCAGGGGACAAAGGTATATGATAGGAAGACACTGATATGCAAACTCACTAAAATATCCATTCCTCTATATTCTACATTCAGATTTGGCAAATTCAACCCAAAAATCAGCACAAATAAAATCCTCTTTCTTTCAAGCTTGATCCTTAACTTTTTGATTTTGAATGCTTCACAAGCCAATCGATGACCGAGTCGATGTTTGTTGAGTTCTTGCACGAGATCATAAAGCAACACACTTCTCTATCTGTAATAGACTTCAAATCCCTGGCACACCATCATCAACAAAAGGCTTGAATGTGTTAATTGAAGCTAACTATATAAAAATGGAGATGATTCAACCAAGTTATACGCACACCAGCTTAACCTAACTTTTGATTAAAACCACCATATGAACATCACCATAAAGCATGAGTTAGTGATGTATCGATAAATTTGGTGGGGTACACATCACCTCCCTAAAAAAAGTATTAGATAACAAGTGCCGCATAACTTTTATTAACAAGTAACTCATAAGATACTAAATGTTATACCCATGATGACCTAAGAAGCATTCATGTAAAAACTTACTTAGTGACCTAAGAATCACTCAAATCCTACATTATATGTATGGACTATATGCAAAAGTGTGCAGACATACACGTATGTAAAACCAAATTATACACATTTGAAGACTGAAAGTTTAAAATTAAAAAAAGGGTCTTACATCTGATCGGTCAAAGCTTGCTTAGAGAGGGCACCAGCCTTGTCAATTTTATTGCCCAAAACCATCAAAGGAATACCATTCAATGCTGGTTTGCTCAGCAGATCATGGAGTTCACCCTTTGAGGTGCTCAAATTATCATGATCTGCAGCATCCACAACATAACTGCACCCACAAACATTACACTTAAAACACCAGAATGCAATTATAAAAAAAATGAAAAAGCCAAATTATTTACAAATCATAAGTTGATGTCTTTTAAAGTGAAAGTAGCATACACAATGGCAGAAACTGCACGGCAGTATCTCTCCCACATACTGCGAAACCGGGGTTGACCTCCAAGATCCCACAATTTTATGGTTACATTCCCTTTAGTTACCTTGCGCATGTTAAATCCAACCTGACAGCCGCAGAAAAACAAATCATAGTTGCAATAAATCTCAAGACATGATTAACAACTTAAAAAAAAATTCGGACCAATAGTGTAAAATTAGAAGAGAACTCACTGTAGGAATCATGTCCTCACTATATCCGCCAGTCTGCAAACAAAATAAGAAAACGACAGATTTCCCCATGTTAAAAGATGATTTCATGAAAAACAAAATCAAACAATATGATTCGAATGCATATAGCAGCTTTAACTTTACTTACAGCAACAACATTAACAAGTGAAGTTTTGCCAGCATTCTGGAGTCCAATCAAAGAAAGTTCCATTTCTTGCTTGAAGAATAGGCTGCAACATATGATTTCAAAATTAGTTCATACACTTGTATAAAATGTTCTAGTGTTTTATACCATTTACAACCTTTAAGCAACATTGACCAAAGGTTTTAACAGCATACAAAAGTAACATATTCAATTTGATGAAAAGATCCACGATGTAACTCTTATAGAAACTAGGAAATCATTAATCTTGCAAGGTCCGGCGGGTGGTAGCAAGTTAGAAGAGAGATAGTTAAGAGAAGGTAACAAACACGAAAGCTCTTAAAATGACATCTGGTTTACGTATGCTGACACATGAATACCACAGAGTCATAAACCTAAATCTAAGAGTGATTATTGATCTTTTTGGCTTATGCGTGCGGATAATAGGAAAGACTATCAAAAACATGAAATTTGTCGATTTAATTTGAAACGTAGCTCAGTTTCTTAACAAATCACTTAAATTAACAAGCTTTTAGGACTAGACTGGACATATCATCCATCAAATTCATTAGGAAAAAATAACTGAACGTCTGAAACTACATACGCCTACATTTAATTTACTAGATAAACCTATGAATATTACCACATAGTAGATAGTTTAAAACAAAAGAAGCCTTTCTGAGAAACCGAGGATATATAGAAATAGATAGAAGGTGCAAAAAACATGACGGTGCTCAATTCACATTAAGAAAATTATAGCTTAGAAAACGGTTAAAAGATTTACGACAACTAAGAATGATAGTTTAGTTCACTGCCTTATAATTTCCCATTCTCATAAAGGGATGGATTGTCTTCATTCTAGCTCTAGCTCTATTACACAATTCACGAAATCCGATTAAGAAAAACAACATCCAAAGAATCCTTAATTTGTCCCTCAAACATATAACAGACAGCTTAGTGAGTGAGTTAGTGGGGAAGCTAAGTTTATCTATCAATACATACAACTGATACTAATAATAATAATAATAATAATAATGTACAACCCTAAAGAAGATACCAAAATCAGGCCATGAGCATAAATATAAATCATAAAAATAAACAAATTCAAAAGATTTACCTTCTGAGCCAATTCATAAAAGCTTCCCATATCCCCATTATTACCAGTTACAATTCAAAATAAATACAAAAAATTTATTCAGCCTCTCTATCGATTGATTTTGACTTTTTTCAACAACAATTTGACTCTTTTTTTCTCGCTCTAAACCTTATAATCGAAGGGGCAATTTCGATAGATATATAGAAGGATTTTAAATTGGGGATTTTACAGATATTTGAAGCTATAATAATAATAATAAATAAATATAAATATTAAATATGTTCCAGTCTGTGAAGGTGGACCAATTAGATAAGAGTTTGAGTTGTATTTGTATCAGGTTAACGTGTGGCGCGTGGATTGGATTTTTATTTTTTATTTTTATTTTAATTAATTAATTAATGGATGTGGGTGGATTGACGACTGCACTTCTTTAAATTCTTTATTGGTGCGTCTTATCTATTTGCTTCTTGCTATATTTTGTTTTGTCTTTGTGTATAAACTATAAAAAAAAAAAAAAAAACCATATCCCCCTCTGTGGTTTGTTTGACGAAATTAGGTATTATTGTTATCGTAAAGAGCTTGTGTTGTTTTTCCTTGCTTCTATTAAAAAAAAAAATTAGTGTAGTTGGTAACAATGTTTTTTAAATAGTACTTAACAATTATGTTAAAAAAATTATTATAAAAAAAAAAAACTTAACAACTAGATTTTATTAAAATACATTTGTTTTTCTAATTTATTTTTTTAGAAACTTTTAGTTTAATAAGTATTCATTAAAGGGATGTAAGAAAAATCTTACAACAAATAGGATCAATATAGCACCCTTTTAGTTAAATTTGTTTTGTAACAGTATATGCTTAGGACATCTATAATAATTATTATCTGTATAAAATAGTTTATAAAGGGTTGAAATAGTTTATGAATTAAGTTTTCATGGTGAAATCAAGTTTTTGGTAACATGCCATGAGAAATGTTTATATTTATGAACCTTTTTATAATTTAAACTCTAATTCATTTATAAATCTTTATAAGGTTTTTAAATACTACTCCGTAGTAGATGTAGGTTTTATAAACTCAATTAGGTTTAATATCGGGGATGTTCTTGGAAAAATATTATGACCATCTAATGCTAGAAGATACAACAAAAGTATAGTAATTAAATAGGACTATAAACGAATTGAATATTCGATGGATAGTTTATGATCTAACAATTTTTAAATGAACGAACTTAAAAAAATTCCGTTCGTTTAGCTAAATGAACGAATATGAACATAGTTTTTTGCGTTCATTTATATATGTTCATGAACATTCAATAGTTTGTTATTAAGCATTTGTTTATTTAAGTTCATGCATCATTACTCGTATGACATTTTAATTTTCTTTTTTATATCAAGTTTCTAATTATATATTAGTTAATTTGCATTTCGTTTGTGTTTGTTCACTAACAAAAACGATCGAACATGTACATACTTCTTTGTTCGGCTATTTGTTCGTAAATCATATGTTAAATTAAACAACGTTCACGTTCATTCTAGTTGTTTATAAAGCTAGTAATAATAACTCATGAAAATAGCCAAGCTTGTTAGATTCTTTGGGTGGCAAAAGGTTTATATACAAAATTAGAAAGGAGGGAAAATCTTGTTATTCACACACAAGGGTAAAAATGGCAGCCATGTTTTCTTAAAAAAGTGATTGTATCACCAATATCTTCGGCTTCTTTGATTCTCCGATCATCACTCATTCCTACCTCAAAATTCTTTACACACAACCTATATATATATAAAACACTAACCACAAAGCTATCCTTACCTTAATCACCAAGTTATACAATTATGCATTCCCTTTTTTCTTTTTCACCACCCCATTGCTTCATTTTTTTTCCACATTATCATAAACACATTGTCGTCCCATGTCGAATTTTAAGGCATTTAAGCTTCCTTTTATCTCCTTATTGCTTTTCACATCCGTTTTCACTAAGGATTCATCGGTTTTTGCTTCCCCTTTTGTTAGAAACCAAAGCTTTAGCAGGCCCGACCCTCTTCGCCATTTGAAGTTGTATAAAGGAGGTTATGACATACGCAACAAACATTATTGGGCTGTAAGTTTTCGTTTAAATTACCCAATGGATGTCTTTTAATTTTTTACAACAAAAGTTAATGAAATGAGAAATCTTGGTTCTTATAATTATGTAAAGATGTACTATGTTTGAAAGTTTTTTATATTGATATATGTTTTCTGAAAAATGGCCAGTCTGCGGCATATACAGGTATCCATGGCTACGCTATGGCAGGAATTTGGATGATATTTGGCTTGGGTTTTGGGGGTTTCTTGATCGTAAAGAGCTTTAACGGAGGTTTCCATCCATTTTTTGATCATCCAAGTTCTTATTACATTGCCTGTTTTGCACTCATTGCATTGTTCACTTTATTTGCGATGTGAGTTTATCATACATTCATCGTACCCATATTTGACCTATATATTCTTGGATATTCATATTGGGTTGTTCATTTTTTTTTGGTTTTTGAAGAATTTTGTCAAGTTTGATTTTGACTGCAAATCAAAGCTCGTTCCACAAAACCAAGAACCTTATTGATACAATATTTGGAGCAGCTAATAGCATGCAACAATCAATTGAAGCTGTTATACAAAGCCTAACAAAAATCAAGACCCTTTTACAGCCTTATGATGGCCAAACATCTGAGCTTTTGAATCAAATAACTAACCAAATGAGGAAGGAAACTACTTCAATTCAAAGTTTTGTTGACGGGGCTAGACAAGCTTCTGGTCGTGCAATAAAGGCACTGTAAGCTATCATACTTGAATACTTATGTTCCTAAAGTTTTAGTCGTATTGCAATTCGTCATGCTTGTAACTTATAAGAATTTATTTTTATGTTTCAGGCACGTTGCAAACCTTGTTTTTGCAACGGTCAACTTGGTGGTGTTAGTTGCAGGATGTGGTGAGATTTTCTTTATGATGATGCACTGAACAAATAGATCATGGTAGATTTTTTCTGATCATAAATTTATATGATATACTCTAAGTTTGGACATTTAGATTTCACTGGTCTCATATAATATGGAGACATGACCTATGAAATGGAGAGGGGGAAATGATATATATGCTTTTGTATATATATGTAGTTATCGTTATTCCACCTTGTGCTAATTATTTTGTATTGTTTCTTTTGAATAATACATAAAATGCATTTGCTATAGACTAATAGATTGCTATTTGGTTCAGCCGTAGTCTTCTTGCATTGGCACCCGGGATATATCATGTGAGTTAAACGATGTATAGGCTTATGTAACTTTCCATAAATCAATGTTTCAAGCCTTTGAAGTATAATGTATATTAACACCCTCTATACACACAGGCTTATTGTTGTTTGCTGGATCTTGACAACTGTTTGTTGGATCTTAACCGGCGTTGATTTCTTCTTTCACATGTGAGTAGGGGCGTGGCGTGTCTCATGAGTAAATAATCCACCATAAAGGGTAACCAAAGTTTGTCCAATTTGTATTTCACATTTTCAGGCCAAACCACCAGAATTGAACCATTTAAGTTTTCATTATATCAAACTTTCAATAATTTAAGGGTTTTTTTTTTATGTAATCTGACCTTGTCAAAAGTGTTGACATGGCAGCCCTTGTGTTGGTAACTTTTGACCATATGTTGACTTTGTTCTTTCGTTAAATGAGGATGATGTGATGGGTTTTTTTGGCCTACAATAAGTTCTTTACATAAATCAATTTTTGGTTAACTTTTCATGTAATGGGCTTCCAACGAATTTGTGATTATTTCATGTCTGCAATCACTAAATGACTATGCAGTTTTGCAGGGGATACTTGTGTAGCTTTTGAGGACTTTGAACAAAATCGAAATCCTGAAAACAATGGTATCATGTCAATCCTCTCTTCGTGTTCAAATTCTTCAATGTCTGAAAAATTCATGGCTCATCTTGGATACACCGTTCATAGATACATAGCTGAGGTACATTCAATATCCTTATATAACTATCAGTGTATCACCCTATTTATTATGCAATTTAATCGCGATTAGTGCTTGATATGTTGCAGTCAAATTCACAAATAACATCCTTGGCTCACAAAATGATTGGACCAGATAACCAGAGTGATGCTTCTTTCGTGATCGACAAAATTTGTGACCCTTTCTCTAGCTCGCCTAATTACAGCTATACTCCTGGAAATTGTCAACAAGATGCTATTCAAATTCACGAGCTTCCAAGTGTTAGTTTCTCAATCCATGACCTTGAACCAATTTTCATTATATAGATCCATTATTTATATAGTGCAAACCAATGGAATGATAATATAGAAAACACCACATGCATTGTTACACACAATGATGTGCACTAAATATATTAGGCATACTTACTAATAACAAAACGAAGCAGTGTAGAAAAACATCGGAGCAAAACACATATTTCTTTTGTAGCACAAATATGTGCACATGATACAACTATTCACACATTTGTCCTTAAAGAGATTCGAACCCACAACCTTTTGGTTGTTAGGTCCTTAAAGGCCCTTCGGTCATATTGACTCTACATAGCTCGCCAAACCACATAGTCAGACACAAAACAATCTATACATAATTTTTTGATCAAGAACTTGAGAATTGACTTACTTTCCTCCCATTTTGGAGTGTGTGTGCAGATTCTTTTAACATTAACTTGTGACAAAGATACACCAACAAAAATTTGTATAAACGAAGGGAGATTTTTTCCAGAATCCTCATATGGAAAGACGATGGCTTACATACAATCTATTATACACTTGATTGCTGCATATCCAGATTTGCAGAACCTAACTGGATGCACGCCGTTAAAACATGCAATTTCTGATGTGGCATTTCGTCAATGCATACCATTCAGAGCCACGACTAAATTGCTATGGGCTTCTATCCTAACTCTTTCTATCGATATGATGGTTTTAACGTTGTTTTGGATTGGAAAAGCTTACCAAGAGAAGGGAAAATGCTTTTGCTTATGTTCAATCGTTCCTAAGCGATTCAACCAACAAACTTTGTAAACAAAAGTATAGAATTACATAACTGAGCCCGACAATCAAGTCTCAAGACTTTGGTTAATCAATGAGGTTCATGTATATAAGTATACAACATCAAATATCTTCATTTGTCATATTATCAACAATTAATTTAAGTCGATCAATAATATAATTTATTAACATGCGATAATTTGTGGGACCCACTAAGTAACTCGACTCAATTATCGTTATCGTTATCGTTTGTTAATTAACTTGTAAGGGGATGAACATAGACACAACCAAGGTTTGCATTATATGATAGTCACCATTGAATACATCTATTAAATATTGATATTAATGCTTGTACCAACTCTATAATTTAGTTTAAAGGAATCTGTTATAGGATGAAAAAAAATTGGCTACCATCTTTCTTGATATTTAAAGTGATTTTCTTCACACACACACACACACACTATTTCACTTTTTAATTCACACACAAACACAAAACTTACCAATAGACTTTTCATTGTTCTTGAAATGACAATATTATATATATTGTTAACAAAATTTGCTTGTTTTGGGAACAAGTGTGGGTCCATGGGGCATTGGAGCTGGCTGTTGATTCCAAACTTGTGGCTTTGGCAAGTTAATATGACAAGTAACGATTTTTGGTAGTTGGTGAAATGCTTAAACTTCTTTCTAACTTAGTCAACAAAAATTAATAACATATTTAGTTAATGTGAAACTAATAATTTATGGAAAGGTAATGTACCTAATCGATCTAGGTAGCTCTTGAAGATCAACTGAGATTTTTCATTGGCATGCTTTGATGTAAGGATTTTGTCTTGCACAAACTCTATCTCATCTTCAATGCCAGGTTGTGCGCTAGCGCTAGCTTGAATGTCAGGCTCTTTTGCTGAGCGAGGCGAGCCTACCCTTCTCGAGACACAAGGCTACAACATAGCTAGCTATCAACTTTCAAACTCGTATAAAAGGAGAAGATAATAACTAGATAACTTTTAAAACTATAAAAGTTTGGTTAAAAATAGATAAAAGATAATTTTGTGAAAGCAATAGTAACTACAATAGTCCCTAACAAAACAATTAAATAATGCCACTAGCCACAATATAACCCAGTTAGGTGCCAAGTTATGAGCTTCCTTTCGTTGAATTCCTTACTTTATGGCAATTATCAACACAATCATTGTGTTGCACACAATCATTATGTTTATGCTAATTATATTTTATCATTTCTTTAATTTCTTATAAAGAAATAACTTTTTTAACGGTAAATTTTATTCACAACACCAACACCCAACAAAGGGCGACCACAACCAAAATACATATCAATTATATTACATCGAATTTACACCACCTATCCCAGGAGATCAATCTATCTTTCGATCTATTCCTATACCATAAATATCCTAGTGACTTAATATATTGATTAACCTTCTCAACTTTGAGTATTTGACTTCATTGTTCGAGAACCTTTTTTCATTCCGGGCCTTGCAAAGGACCCAACAAGACACCATTATAATACCCTTGAAGACTCCTTTAGCTGTTCTCCCGAGACCCATATGCTCGTGAAGATTACCCAAATCTTCTACATAAAAAACAAAGATAGGTCCCACTTTACACCAATAGCTAATGAAGCTCCACACCATTGACGCAAAGTAACAAAAGCACAAAAAGTGTTCCACAATTTCTAGGACACTGCTGCAAAGTCCACATGAGGCATCCCCATTGTAACAGTTTCTGGCAATAAGATCATCAGTCATGGGAAGCCTATTTTGAATCACCCTCCAAAAGAAAGTGTTACATTTCTTTGGCACTCGCTCCATTCAAACACAATCCTGTTGCTGAAGTCTCTAACACTGGCCAAAAAATTCATAACCGCGCCAACAGAGTAGTCCTTTTGGTTACCACCAGTCCATTCCCAACGATCACCCTTAGTGTTTAGTCGAGCCCTCTTCAACAACCCAATAAGCTCCGCCCACTCAATGAACTCAGAAGCCAAACTGCGCTGCTTGACCATTTGCACGACTCCACAAAATTATTATTCTCCATGTTGTACCTTTTTACAATCTTACATTTCTTATCACCTTCCAATTTAAAAAGATTAGGAAATTTCTTTTTTAAAGAAAATAACTTGAGTATCCAAATTTTTAATGTGAAATTTTTGTATTTTTACAAAATACCCAACAAAATGAATTGAAAAGAAACTCATATGGCATATTAAAAATTATAATAAACTAAAATGAACAACCTACATTTTACTTATCCATGAGTTCATGACGCATCAATCACAAGTAGCTTTTAGATAGTTTTTCTAAGGTCGTTTGGCCAATTATATGGTTTTACGAACATATCATACATATAATTTTGCCAAGGTCGATTACTTTCTCCACAGTTAGGTTAGAAAAAACACCCATCCCTTTTCTCATATCGTATTAATAACCTTTGTTAAATATTAAATGCAAAAGTGTGAATTTTTTTTTTATGATCACTCTACCATTGAGCTACCGAGAAACAATCCCGAGAAAATGCTTTTTTTTTATTCCATGGATATAAATTCGGTCATACATACAAATATACAATTCCAGCTAGGTCGATTACTTCCTACAAGTACTAAATAACAAGTTGGTGATTAATAAAATGTAAAATTAAATATGAGGGATTTTGCTATAAAGGAAAGGAAAATGTTTTTTTTTTTTAATTAGTAACAAACTTTGCATGAATTTTAATATTTAGAATTCAAGTATAAAAATTATCTAAAATAGATAAAAATTTTTTTTTTGATTTTATCAATTGTAGAAACTCTTTATACGTGTCACCATCTGAGTGGATTTTTATTTTTGATAATTCTTAAACTTGATTTTTAGATTTGAGAAAAATCAAAAGTTGTTTTCTGTTTCAACTAATTTTTATACTTGATTTCTAGATTTAGTTTTTTTTTTTTTTAAAGGTGTGAATTACTAGCGAATGTCGGGAGGTCTAACATACGTTGTCTTAACCGGATCCGTGCTAGAGAGCTCCCTCAACAAATAAATCCCTTAATTAAATCCCTCGGGAAGAAAAGAAAAACTCATTATCAAAACTTAAATCAAAACCAATGTTTTAAAAACCGGTATTTTAGTCGAACCTGTTTTTTCGCCGGGACCGGTTGAACCGGTCGACTTATTTTAATATATATATTTTTTATATAAAAATAATACTAAACTTGTTACAATCCAATGAAAATAGTCAAAATATAACTACAATCCACTTAAAAATAATACCAAATAGGTATTTCATAACAAAATATAAGTTTTAAAGTATACACAAATTCATTAAAATAATTATTAAAAA
>JAOXNX010000011.1:18935119-18945322 GCA_028566075.1 Solidago caesia | reverse complement strand
GGCTCATACGGGATGGGTCGATGGGTATCCAATTGTGGTACCGGGGCTAGGGTTCCCCCCATTACCCTTTTTTCAAAAGAAATTGCTCAAAGTTTGATTATTTATAAGTGCCTAAAATCCTATATTCTTTTTTAAAAATATATAAATGTGTAAAATCCAAAATACATGTTAATAAGTGGAACAAAAGAAATTGCTCAAAGTAGTAAAATATTTGTTGCAGTGTTAATACAAAGCTTTATTCATACTCCCATATATAATAATTCTACATGTGTTACAAAAAACATATAAATAATAATTATACATTAAGTTATACTTATAAGTGTAACTTAATAATACTTCTCTTTTCTTTTTTAACAGCATTTAATAATATTATTTTATAACTCATTGAGAGTTTTTTCTTTCTTTATAGAAAGAATAATGTAACAAATTACATTATCTTTTTAGCTATTAAACCACCTGCAAAAATCACCACAAAAAATCATCGGATGTCACTAACTAAAAGCAAGTGCGGTACCAAAGAGGGGGCAAGAGGGGTCAATGCCCCCCTCGAAATTTAAATTTTGCCATTAATCTTTAAAAAAAATTCATGAATTTTTAAATTTTTCTTATGTATTTTTAAATTTTGCTCCTTCTTGTATTTTTCATTAATTTTTTAATCTTGCCTCCTCTTGGTTTTCCCCTGATACCCACTAAAAGTATTTATACAATGACTTTTGATATCCTTTTTCTGTGCAGCCTAATAAATGTATAATTATGTATCACTTAATTTTTAAGAGGCATTAAATACGTGAGTGAGAAATGGCGAAACATAATGTTCCATCGTTAAAGATTGCAATTAATTCGTATACAAGATTGTATAAATATGAAATTCAATCTATATGTATATTACATTACATACCTTGTGTAAATGAAAAGATGATCCTTGAACACGTATTATCACATCGGTTTCAACTCCATTATTAAGGGACCTGAAACGTATGATAAAGACATATATAGTTAGGAAACATATATAGAGTATTTCTCTTCTTTTTTGATAAATGTCACACTCAACGTAACAAATATTATTAATCAAATTTAATACTAATTAATGCTCAATAAAAATATCAAGTAAACAGATATGTATATACGTAACCTATCTAGTCATTAACTATTTAATTATGCATTAGAGACCAAAAAAACAAAAAATGTACACAAAAGCAACAACCACGCACAGGGTAAGTGTAAAAAGTCATACCTAGCAAAGAAATGGTTTCAATTAAGAAACACTAGAAAGGTAAGATATATAAACAGTTGTATATCCATCTAAAGACAGAAAAACTGTTTCCAAAAAGACATCCGACTTAAAAAAAATGTTTTGGAAAATTAAAATACTGAGAAGTAAATCAGACAAACATGTAAAACAAGTTTTGAAGTGAACTATTTTCTCAAAAGAAATAGGTTTTGTAGTGAATCTAACTATATATATATATAATAAAAACATACCAGAGTTTAACTCGTGAATGGAGAGAGGTTGTGGAAGGAGAGGAGGGAGGTGGAGAAACGGTGGTGGACGATGTATCATCACCAGAATCCTCCTCATAAATGGTTTCCACCACCTTTAAATTATGGCAATCTTCTAGCTCCACCACCACAGCAGATTTCATTGTTGAGAGAATAAAAGGGTACCAAAATAAAATGATTTACGTTTATATATAAATGAGATTTATTATTATTATTATTATTGGGATGTTTGGAGAATTTATAAACTACAGGTTATGGCGAATTAATGGTGTTGCATGTGATGAATCATAAATGCCCTTACACCTACCTACAGTATACTAAGATATGTCCCTTCAAGTTTTTATTTTTTTGAATTTGAGTCATTTGGGCGGTTCGGTTTATTATGTTATTTTTTTTATCGAATGGCATTAGCTCAATGAGATCGACTGATCGAATGAAAAAACAATGTTGTTTTTTTTTCAGCTATTAAAATGTGGATTATTCCAAACTATTCCCTCGTGGACTTACGGCACTTGCTTAAGGAGTTGAGGATTTAAGTCTCAAGTGTGACAAATGTAAATAGTAGACACTAGTTAAAAAAAAAAAGACTATAGAGACCAGTTAAATGAGCTATAAAAACAACCAATCTCTATGACTACTGATCTCTATCAATGAAACCAGTTGACACCGGTATCTATCCTTACAATAGAGACCGGTTCTATTCAAACTAATCAGTCTTTATTCTTTATTCTCGTTTATATAATATTTTCCCACCAAACACATAGAGACCTGTTTGTTATAAACTAACTGGTCTCTATTCTTTTTTCTTTTATATAAAAAAAAAAACGTGCTGCTCTATTATACCAAAACCTGCTACTGTTAGTAATTTTATACCAAAACCTACTCTCAAAATACATACCAAAACACCCAAAAAAAAACTTGTTATGCTCAACATTCATACCAAAACCAAAATACCCAAAACAAAAACAAAACGCGCTATGCTCTCAACATACCAAAACCAAAACATCTAAAACAAACTTGGTGCTCATCAATTAATACCAAAACCAAACTTGATGCTCAAATCTCAATAATAAAATCCAAATCCAAAATACTAGTAACCAAAATCAAAGTTGCTTGTTGCACAATAATCACATCCAAACTATTAATACCTAATGCTCAATCAAACTAATGCTCAATCAAACTACTACTCAATCAAACCACTAAATAGAATATAGAAAACTAAACATCTTTGACAAACTAAACAAAGTTAAAGTTCCTGCAAACTCATATAAAATTCCTAATAATGAAGTCAAAGTTCAATGCATAGTCTATACTTTTTAGTCACTGAGAATCGAAATTGCACTTGTCCAAAAACGAACCATAGCATCTAATTGCGAGTGCTCGTAGGGTCTTGTATTATTCCAAGCTATCTACATATATAAAAAGAAACCGGTTCTTTTTAACCAACTGGTCTCTATTCTTGTTTCAACCGGTCTCCATTCTTGGGTATATATCCTTGATAATATTATCATATTATGGATAAATACTAACGCAACTAAATCGGATATGAAACATATCCTTGATAGTCAACCAAGCCGAGCTATAGGGGATTAAACCCTATCAACTAGCTTCGGTCCCAAACTACACCTCTCCTACAAAAGGAGAAGTCCCTTTCATAAAGAATCATGTCGTTTTCAATAGAAAAACACATATTCTTCCACTCAACAAAACAATAAAGAATTATAGGCTTAAAGAGGCTTCGTCGATCCCTAGCAACTGGAAATCAGCAATAAGTCACAAACAAATCCCAATCTCACCCTAGCGGAGCTCCTAGCAGATTCTTTCTACTAGACGCGGTTTAGTGTTCAATCAGATATTTTGATCTTTGTAACAACCATAAAAAAAATGACGAGATAAAACCATTGGGTTTGCTTCTACTACGAATTTTCCTGGCCTGTGTATGTGCAATTGTTATTATAAATAATTAGTTGGAGAAAATACATTTGAAGAATACTTGGAAATTAAAGTTCAAAATTGCATGAAAAACATTATTGTCCGAGTGGTTGTACTATATTGAAACAACATGGACAAGATCAGCAATTTGCAAGTTATTTGGGTAAACTTTTGTTTGGATTGTTGATTCTTTTTTAACAACCCAAATTCTATTTTATTTTTTGTGAGAGAGTGACATCACTTTTGGTACACTGATAACTAATCAACCAGATGTATAAAGCATACGTCATCCTCATATAAACTGGACAAATCACATTAATATCATTTTAGAAGACGATATGGCTCGAAACTGGCTATTTATAGCTTGTGGCAATTGCACATTTCAAGTAAACAGACAATGAACGCATTTAGAGAAGAATTATATCGCTCGTAATATTGAGTCGATTCCTTTTACATCAGTGCTATCTATATATTTGTGGTAATAGGAATATATGGTACACTTATCTCGGTACATTAAAACCTTGCAGGTTGGTTGTGTAGGTACCAATGAGGTACAAGGGATTAAGGGTTCCTTCCGATTTACCCTTAGGAATGTAGCATACATATTTAGGGCTTTGTATAGTTTGAGACAAGACTAGAGGCTTGAGCTTCTATGCTCTCTATAATGCAGCTACCACGAGATGCATGTTCTTGATGTAGAGTGTACGTCGCTGTTAGAGTTACAATGAATACCAGTATTATCATTCCAACTGCCAAATTGCTCAAATGAACACATATCTATCAATGGGATTTTATACACGATTTGGTGTAAATGTGTAACATTATACTTTTTTCCAGTTATGTTTGTATAATGGAGCTCAACAGTCGATCGACACAAGTCCAATTAAGTTGACATTGAACTTGTAAAATTTCTTTTGTATCGCAAGCTCAAAACTAACAGATAATTCATAAGTTCGTCACGCCATTGGGTGTGAGAAATGAAACAAGTTATTTAATTAGGTCATTGTATATGCATTTAGGTCATTTCGATTGTTCGTGATGAAATCCATCAAAAACAATGTAAAAAGTTTCAAAACAAAGCAAAAGACGAAGTACTGAGTTTGACTAGCAAAAGTCAACATAACCTGCGGCACAAGACACTAATATACGGTTGCGGCGCAAGAAGGGAAAAAGGCGAGTATACGCGGCATAGGGCAACTATACACGCCGTAGGAGGATCAAATATGCATGAAAGTATTTCGTACATCTTTACCCTTAGCCATGAACCTCCTTTGGAATTTTCATTTACTCAACTCTTCCTTTTTCAATTCGAAACGAAAAAGAAGAAAGGAAGGAAAAAATTTGTAACTAGCTATCTTCTTATGCAAGATTTCACTACAATCAATATAGGAAATACAATAGAAAGATTTCTAAGACTATATTTCAATAGTACAGTATTTCATATAATTATATCGTCTAGAATATGTTTTCCCTAAAACCAGAGTCGACTTTGATCGTTATGGACTAGTACCAAGATCAATTCCTAGACAAGCAGACCTTATTTTAACAGTTGTAGCAGTAACAATGAAAATGGCCCTTCTTTGGTGAGACTATATGAGCAAATGCCTAAACCAAAATATGTTATTGCTATGGGACTGTTCGTGGAGTCGATAAGCTAATTCTTGTGAATGTCTATTTGCCGAGTTGTCCACCTAAATCAAAAGCAATTATAGATGTTATAACAAAACTTCATAATAAATATCTCCAGAAATCTATCCAGGTAATAACCCGCGACGCATGGAAAGCACACGTGCTGCAAGAATATATGGAAACAATATACACGGTGCAATAGAGATTTATGTAGCGCAAGTCGATGAACGGATTTTAGGAATTTTTCACCAAAGCCTATAAAAAGAAGATCAGACATCCCTAATTCGATATCCTCTAAATACCACTCTGTTCCATACGACTTTAGGTCGAATTTAGGTTAATTTTATAGGTTTTGAAGATTCGTGAAGCCTAAGAGGTATACGGAAGCTCGGGACTTTTTACTTTTCAAAAATCAATATGTTGTTTTTGGTGTTTCCATTAGTCCAATTATGAGCTAATTCTTTAATTCATCTACTAGGATAATGTGATTTAACTTAATTTATGGTTGCATGATTTTTATAGTTTAACTGAATAACAATTATTGTTTTGTCGAAACTTGAATGTGTTTTATCGTACTAAAACTATTATTGATTATTACTCATGTGATTATTACTTTATTAGTAGATAAAGGGTCCTCGTTTGCATGATTATGTTGTAATAATTATTTATCACTTCAAGTTAAGGTGGTCGCTTTATAGAAGAATAAGTCAATAATAAATAAGATTTAATGTGTTTACAACTTGGACGAGTTAAATAGATTAAATTAATAACCGGAAACTTAGAATTAATTGGTTGTGTAAGATTATATCTAGGAGACGGTGGTACCAACTTGTATGATTAAGCTAATCGATTAAGAGTTTTAGTTAAGGTGGTCGTCTTATAAACAGTAGCGGAACTAGAATTGAACTTGACTCGTAGCACAATTTTTTTTCACTAGCCTTGTATCAGCGGAAAGTAACGATAACGATTAGATTGTTATGACTTTTAGCAGTTTTTAAAGATTTTTAGCTATTTTTAGCGGGTTTTAAGAGTTTTTTGACACTTTTGATAGTTTTTATTTCTCATATAGTTGCACAAGTACATCTTTATAAGTTGTATTGATAGTAAAAGCTTTTAAAAGTTTAAAGTTAGTTACATTGACCGGTATCTCATATATATTTGACCTGTAGCACCAATAAAAGATACATCGTTTTTCAAATATATTAAACTATATGGATTTAATGGACCCGTAGTCCGGGCTACTCCTAATTTATATGTGGTTCCGCCTATGCTTATAAAATTCAAGTATATTCATTTAACTAAACTTGATTTCACTATATGCAACCTAAACTAGTTAATAATCTAAATTAAAAATAGATGAGCTTTTAAATATTGTTTACAAATGAAATTCTTTGGACGATTCTACGAAATCATAGTTAATTTTTAGTTAAATTAAAATTTAGAAACCCCCATTTACTTGCTTTTATTTAGATTAAATTAATATATGTTTTAGTTAATTACATTACTTAGTTCGTAATGTTCGAACCTGGATTTACTGGAACTGTATGTAATAGTTGTAACATCAGTCATAAAAATCGGGATATCTTCATTCCTTGTATCTTTTCATACTTACGCAACTGCTTTTTACATCACAAATCTTCTTTAATTTAATCAGAATGATTCAACTCTAGTTATACTCTCAATGAATGGATTAAAAGATGTGTATCAACGGATTCACGGTTCAAAGTTTTGCTTCTTAAATTAACAAACACTAGTTATAGTCTTGTACAACAATTTACATTCTCTACTAATTTATATTTTAACGATGATGCCATAATAACTATTTACCTTAAGCTCATTTTACTTGCTGAAATCAAGTCACCTCAGACAAAATTTGATCATCGAAAATACATTGTTTATGTTAAGATAAAATTCGAAATAATGGACAAAAAATACACCACCGGGAAGGCTTTGGTCCGCCATGGGTTCCAATGGTAACACCATTAAACCATATATTCAGAAAAAAATGGAATATCTAGATAAAACGCAATAAAATGGAAAATCTAAATAAAAATATGTATAACGCAATGACTGCTTATTGACTGAATGCTCCCTTCAGATGGGTATTATAGGGACAAAAAATTACAGTTGAAAAATCTCATTTCATTTGATCAACAAGAAAGTAAATGAACTCACAGGTTACTGCTTCTGATCAAGGTTTGAGTGCGAGAGCCAAACCAAACTTGGGAGTTTTGTCCAAGGCTTTGGTGTCCAACTCACTAGACAAAGTCACAAGAGATTTGGGAATAATCTCATGCTGCAAGAGTGCACCCAGCTTTCCTTGATTGTTAAGCCTAGCCTTAACCACGGTCAAACTATCGACAGCATAAGACCCACCAACTGTGAAGATGTTCTCATTTAATGAGAACCGTCTAGTAATCTCCCCTACAGCAGCAGTCTTTTTAAAATCGTCCAGATGGTGTATATATGATGCCCTGATTGTGTCTCCTTTGTCACCCCTGAAAATAAAACCCCAAAATATTCGTAAACAGGTTTAATGCCACAACCCCTGAATGAGTTTAATTGCTTACAAGATTATGGAAGCACTGGAATCTGGTTTATTAACGCTAATCCCAGCATTGTACTTGGTCAATCTTCCAGAAGACGGTTCATAACCTGCTTCTGCACCAATAACAAATGTGGGAGTACCAATAGTAGCTGAAATATCAACCATTGGGGTTTGGTTCAATGCAACGGCTGATGTAAAAGTTGCATGGCTATGGAAGTATTGAATATCAATCTGAAAAGGCAGACACAATTTGTTGTCAAATCCGCGTACTGAAATACATAAAGCGGTAATCCCTCCACCTCTGAAAACTTACAAAACCATTTTTGTGGACGTTTTATGAAAATTGAAACATTCCTGTTTTCGGAATGTATTCAAATGTAGTTTAAATAATACGAGTAGTAAATAAATTTGATGGTTATGATTTCATTCCACGAGATTTTTCCATTTGCAAAGATGAATATACTGAATTCTGTACCTTTCCGGAATTGAAATCAGGCACTTTGAATGATGCAATGGTCTTTGTTGAGGGTACAAGCTCTGTGAAAGTCAATGTTGTAGCAATCTGCCAAATCACTGTGGTATTAGGTGAAATATAAAACAAAGCTGAGTGTATCAACAAAATCAAGGTGGTGACCAAATAAACCTTTGATTCTGTGTCAACTTTGACATCAACCAATATATTATTGTATTTGTATACTGCTCCCACATCTCCAGTTGATAGACCACCCTTCTTTGTTGCGGAAGAAGTTAGTGCCTGCAATGCAATGATAGATAACAATGAATAATGACTGTTGAAAAAAAGCTTGAATTTATATAGAGAAGACAATGAACTTTTTGGACAAAGTTGTTTGAACTTATACGAAGTTAATATCTTCCCTAAAACTGACATCGGATAGCATGCCCCGTTCGAAACCTAGTCACACATAGGGGACTCCATCCAGTATACATTTATATGAAATAATATTTGTTTAAAATCTTCTTCTATGTTCTTAATTTTTTTCCCTCCGGATTACTTAGATCATGGACTTATTTTAATACCTCATGGTTCATGAAGAGCATTAGGATCAACTATAGATAACGCAGTTACGCAGGATTTACAATATTCAACAAAGTTGAACGAAAAGTTGTATTGATCTAGCAATAAAAATAAAACCAATGATATGGCTTAATACCCTCATGACTTGGACTGGAAGGGTAAAGTGAATGCAGTTAAATAGTTACTTGCCTTAGTAAGGCTGCAAGGCATAGTCACCTGATTCGCGGTTCGCTCCGGTTCGGGTTCGCAGTTCGGGATCGCAATTCGCGGGGACCCACGAATCCGGTTCGGGAGGGGTAGACTCATTTCGGTTCGCTTCGCTTTGGTTCGGTGAACCCGAATTTAAAATACAATAATAGATTCGAATATTGAATACTCCAAAGTCCAAACATTTTCAATACTTAAAAAACAAATTACAAGTCTTTAAACTTATGGAAAAGACAGGTGAAAGAACGGGTGTTTTTTTATATTGTTTTTTGTATGGAACATAAATATACTGATAGTCTTTTAGTTGTTAAAGAAGTAAAGAACTATGATGTTTTTTGTGATGTTTATATATTTTTGTTTTGAGTTGTTAAAGAAGTAAAGAAACGTGAAGTAAAGAACCTTGATATTTAATTTGTTAAAAGTCTGATAGAATATGAAGAGGCTTCTTTCTAATTGGATATGTATTTAATGTATTTATTTTGATATTGTAATATGAAGAGGCTTCTTTCTAAACGCCTTGTCCTCAAGGTGTGGAAACCTGACTTCTTGAGATTCCAGGATCCCAAACTTTAGCTTTTAAATTCATTTCATGTGAATCCTTGTAAGGTCCAAAAGCTTATAGATTCGCCGCGTATATAGCAACATTATCCAACAAAACAACTGACTTATTGAAAAAGTCCACTTCCTGGTTAGATTCGTTATGACTGCTTACCTTATAACTCACCACCATAGTCTTTCTTTTCCTTTGACCACCGTCGATGTCCTTCTTTCCCAATGTGTTGACAGAATTTGCAGTCGTCGCTGCCGAGGTCGACTGTAACATGGTAGAATCCGTTGGTATGACTTTTTCTGGTTTGTCTCTATCTCAAAATCAGAACCCGTCATCGTTGAAGTAGGAACCCCAGGTTCGGGAACCGAAACAGACTTGGACACGGGCAATGTAACACCTACGTGAGTCCCCGGTTGTTGGGGTAGATATTCTGGTTTGCCAGTAACCGAATTTGTTTTCTGGCGAAATCAATCCACTCCATAGTCTATGACGTGTTTCGCCACATCTCTTCCCTGAGTTCCCTTACACTGATCAAGGCCTGTTCTATATTAGCTAATATGGCATCCATATTTTGCTGTAAATCAGCATCAACATCATCAACCATACGAGTCATAATACCCACAAGTTGCAAGATCAGTGGCTCTGTGATACGGATCAAGAGGCCCATTGGGCTGAGCCGCAAATAAGAAGACAGGAGGGCGACATAATATTATTATTATTAGTTGTTATTATTATTATTATTATTATTATTATTATTATTTACTTGTGGGTCAAGATAGGTTAAGAAGTCTGTCTATTTAA
>JAOXNX010000011.1:18905187-18930218 GCA_028566075.1 Solidago caesia | reverse complement strand
TATTAGGAAACTAAATCTCTTAATAAAACATCCATAATAAATACTATAATTATTTACAACAATAATTATTTACAACAGTATAAAGAGTAATGTAACTCCATGGACCCTTCTATTTGATATTTCCTTTTTTTAATACGCTTTCTATCTGTTTTTCCTATATACTTATTTTCTCTCTTTTCCACAGATATGTTTCTACTTCTTTTATTTCTTCACAGTAAGAAAGAGATTGAATGAATAATTCAATAAATCTACATGGTTATTAATAAATAATATGTTATTGGTGCTACATGTCTCATCTCCGCCAGTAATCTATACTTTTATTTTTATCACCTTATTTTCTTCATCCCTTACCAGATTTCCACCGTGTTCTTTGCCGGAATCTTCTTAGTATAATACAAAACCGTTTTCTAGATCCTCTTGGTATTGCAGCAATAAAGAAGAAAACATGGAAATAAGTTTGAGTGTTGTCTTGTGATGAGCAAAAAAGGAGTTTGACTAGTTTGACCGATTTAACCCCGTCTGAAACTGGTCCAGTCCGGTCCCAATCACCCAGTTTGCTCCGATTCGTTTCCAGCTTGAAAAATTGTCTTAATTGAGTCGGCATTTGTGAAAAGGAAAATGATAATATTATACTAGATGGGCATGATGCGGCGGCGATGGTGGTAGTGGCAGCTGCGGTGTGGTGGTGGTGGCGGCGGGTGGTGGTAGCGGCGACTGGTGGTGATAGAGGCAGCGGCTAGTGTAGGTTATTGATGTATAAAGGATAGTGTAGGTATTTTAGGAGTCAAGAGATAGATTTTCATTAACGGTATTTTGGGTATTCGATAGGTTCATGGTTACAGCAGCAACAGCAACAATACTTTATTCCGGCGATGCCGGAGTTCGAGGGAGGTATGATGTACGCAGTCTTACCCCTACCTAAATGTAGAGAGGCTGTTTCCAGAAGGACCTCATGGTTAGTGTAAGTTAATTTAGTTAGGGTATATTTGGTATTTTGAAGGCTGGAAGTTAGAAAAAAAAGGGGGGCATTCGGAGGCGATGTGGTGTTGGCGGCGACCGGGGGGTGGTGGCCGCGGCGGTGTGGATATTGATGTAAAGGTAATTGATGTAAAAGCAGGTAGTGTAGTTATTTTAGGAGTTAGAATGGTAGATTTGTAAATTATTTCATTAAGAATAGTTTTGGTAGACCATATATATATGGCAAAAGTGAATATGGGGTTGTCCTTCATCTAAGCTTAGATGAGGTCACATGTTAATATTTTAATAATTTTTTGAAAAATAAATCAATAATTTGGGCCTCATGTTTTTAATGATTAAAATATTAAGATGTGAGGGGTTCTCCATCTAAGCTTAGATGAGGGACAACCCCATATTCACCTTCCCCATATATTAAAAAAAAAAATTGTGAGGGATTCCACATCTAAACTTAGATGTGAGACAACCCCATATTCACTTTTGCCTATATATATATACACATATATATCATTAGGGGGAAACCATAAAAGTGAAGCCAGAAAGTTACCTACATAAAACTAGAGCCATAACGCCGGCCATAGTGTTGGTACACCAACGCATTTAGCGCCAGGACCGACGTTATGAACTATAAAATCGGCCTATGGCGTCGGCTTTGGAGATAGTCTTAGTAGTGTAACAATTTGGTGACATTTTTATTTATTGTTTTGCAAGTTATTTTCAATCATTTAGTTACTGTCCATATATAAGCCATATATTATTGATTGATCAACTAATTAAATACTAAAAAAACAAAAAACTTCGAGTGGTATTAGTTGGGTAGTCGTTTAGTGGTGATGCACTTTGTTGAGTTTGTTTGATGCCTTTTGGAAAATTTTTAATCTTTTTAACATATCCTCCTAATAATCCTTTTAATGTCATAACCATAGTTGTTGACTTGTGACTTCTGACTCGACTCGAAAACATGAATTTTTGACTCGTGACTCGACTCTTAAGAGTCATGACATTTTTATATATAACATAATATAGTATAATTATATATATGTGACGTCTTTAAAAAAAATATAAGCTAATTATCTTAATACATTTACCAAAATATTACATATTCGATAGTTTTTAGTCATAAACTTACAATTTATCCCTAAATTCGCACTAAAAGGATCAAAAATACATATATAACACACAAAATGATGTAACCATAAATATAATATATAATAAAATATAACCATAGTATCAAACTACAACAATCATAAGTTTGCGACTCGTCTTGACTCGGCCTAAGTTCACACCCCGACTCGTAAGAGTCAGAAGTTAGTAAGAGTCACCTAGAGAGTCACCTAGAGAGTCACCTAGTTTTTGGTGTAAATCGACTCGACTCGTAAGAGTCGACTCGTGACTTGTAAGCGTCTAACAACTATGGTCATAACTACATGTCAAGTATAATCCGCTAATTTTCTCTCATAATCTCATTCTTTGATTTTACCAAATGTCATGATCACATAGTTAGGAGGATTTTTAGGAGAATATTTTTAGGATCACATTTATGTTTAAGATAATGATAAATCCGTCTAAAAATCCTCTTAAAAATCCTCCTAACTACAAGATCATTACACATGGCAAAATCAAAAGATAAGATGATGAAAAAGAATTAATGGATTGCATGTGTCATGAAGTTGTGGATTATTAGGTGAATGTTTTAAAAGATTTATCATAATCCTTATGTTTAATATCCTATTCTATCCTATTAGACTAAAAAGAGTGGTGCATCTTGAAGAAGGGAGGATTTGCGCCATGTGACGTCATGTCACACCCCAAGATGCTACTTAAAAATGGGGGAGTGGTGCATCTTGCATGGGTAGGAGGACTCGTGACAAGTGACTATAGATGATTGATTGTAAAAGAAAATCAAAGGAAAAAGAGAGAGTGAGATGAGGCTTCCAAATGTGCAGGCCGCCCAAATGGGGTGGTGTAGCCGACGGCATGGGGACAAGACGCCACCCATACCGCTCCATACCTTTTAGTCTTAACAACCAAAATAAATCCTCCAATGTTAAAAATAAATAAAAAAATAAAAAAAAAAACCGACCATAAAGTGCAAAAAGTCCTTTTAGTCACCATATTTCTTCAAATCCCTTTCAAACAAATAAACTAAAATATTTTAATAATAATAATTTATTTATTATGTATAATTACATCAATTCATAATACATTATACTATATACTAAAAACCAACTTATTTTTTACAACCACTAATGCGTGATGTACAATAATACATAGCTTTTCAGGTGTACCAATTTTATTGCATCTCAAACAAGTTTATTTGCTTAGAATAATCCAGATTTCTTTCACCGACCTATCTCGCTCTACAATACATTTTTTGTACCACAAGTTTCTCACAGTAACCAACACCAAAATTGTATCACCTCCTCTCTTTCAAGGTAATTCTTCCTACTATCATTTTTATGTTTTTTCCTGTGACTCTCCATGGCTTTCTATTACTAAATTCTTTCATTTTTGGAAGATTTAAAAAAACTATATACTTTCAAAAGATCTTCAAATCGAATATACAGAGGAAATCGGGCGATCTTTGTAGCAAGGAAATGTCGAGAATAGTTCCATATGTATATCTCTTTATCTGTATACTCACCCTAAAAATTCATTTTCCTCTGCAAACAAAATAGAGACTATACATGGCGATGGAGGCGGACGGTGGTAGCATTTTTGATAATAATATGGGTAGCAGAGGTGGCGGCAATGGTGCTGGAATAACAACGGCATCAACAAAGATGGTGTAAAGCTTAAAAGAGATTGTAAATGGTGTACTAGATTCTGAGATCTATTCCGCTCTTAAAGACTGTAATATGGACCCTCACGAAGCTATTAACTGCCTTCTTTCTCCAGGTATAAATATATATAGATAGAGATATATGTAGTATATATGTATATGTATTATCATATTTTGATAGATAGATACAAATATATGTATGTATGTCTGGGTTTTTTTTTCTATAAATTTTTGTATATGTTATTGACCTAATTTGATGTATTAAGAAGACCCAGATGTTTATTTGATTGAATCTTTTTTTAAATTTTTTTATAATTTTTTTTGGACAGTTTGCTATTGGCAAATGGGCGTGAAAATCTATTTGGGTGAGGGCTTGGCTTTCAAAGCTTACAAAATTCCAGCTTGACTAATCTAAAGGTATATAAATCCTCTTGCTTTATTTGTCCCAAGGATAATAATTTGCAATTTTGCATATAGTGGTTTGTACACAGGTAAATTTACCAACAAACACAACTGTTAAAGTCCACAATACTATCAATTATATGTAAAAACTACCATGCCAAGTGGATCTTTCATGACAGAATGGGAAATACGTTACATCTCCCTCCCGAATATCCTTCTGGATTCACCCTTGATTCCTGAAGCTGTTTCATGAATGCAATCACACGAGACTTAAACCGTTGCTCATGTAAGACCCTGTAAGGTTTTCACAATGGGTGGGTTGATAATGGGTTAAATGGCGTTTTTAGAGTGTGCCATAATGGGTTAGGGGCCTATCTGCAAAACATTTTGAATCTGTTAACTTAATGTTCTAAATATTGGTAAAGAGTTGTATTATTCTAACTGATCAATGCGACAATTCGTGAGGTTTTTATGCATTTTCAATACATGCTGAGCCTGGATGACTTTCTTCCCATTTAACCTTTAGGGAGATGAAATATTACCTGAAAACGAATATTTTACTAGACAAATGGCTCAATATTTTCCACTATAGCTTAAATGCAAATACGTTCTCTAATATCATTATTGTTGTTAATTTTTTGGTTTGCATGTTTATGACTTATGTATCATGTGAAATAGGTACATTTCCAAGCAAGATTCTTTGGAGTCCTGGGGAATCAGCTTGGGCAACAAAGTCATTATTTTTACTAGCCTTATGGACCTGTAAGATTTCTTTCGCTTGCCAATATAGTCATGTAATTTGGACTAATGGTTTCTTAATGTTGACATTTCATATCACTGATCATTGAATTTTTTTTATAAGCCTATTGTTTGACTAAGATATAATATAGTTATTATATACCTTTGTAATGTAATAAGTCCTTTTTTTTAAACATAGGTATGTTTTAATTTTTGCTACATTATTTATCGTATTATTTCTAATTAGGATTGCTTCTGTGGTTGAGTTATGTGCGTGGTTGACTTACATGTGCGACAACAAATGAGGAACTGGTCATGAGTTGCTGTTGTTGTAGCCTTGAAGATGGATGGAATCTGTAACGGATGTAGAGTATCCGGTGTTCGGATTTGCATTTTGGAACTAAATTTGAAACTATTACAGTCTATTCAATGCTTATTTGTTTCAAATATGTCTAACTTTACTTTATTTCACATCTTATTTGTTCTCAAGTGTTCTTGGGTTAGAGTCAATATTTTGTATATAATGCATATATTTAGATCTTCGACTTTCCATGTTTGTCTGCTCACTTTATATTGAAACATCATTCAAATAAAAAAAAGTCAAATTTGAATCGTTAGCACAAAACAAGCTCTCGAACTTACGTTTTAGCATATCGGTCCTATTTATATATATAACAACCCATGAATACAATACGTAAAGTTATATGAATAACCTAATTAAGCCCCGTCAATCATTAGCACAAAACAAGCTCTCAAACTTACGTTTTAGCATATCGATCCTATTTATATATATATAACAACCCATGAATATAATACGTAAAATTCTATGAATAACCTAATTAAGCCCCGCGCGTTACCTAATTAAGCCCCGTCGCAACGCACGGGTAAAAATACTAGTATATGACTAAAATTCTCTAATTTAAATATGTCTAAAAAAATCATAACACATGATAAGACTGAGATTCAATAATAAAGAAAAAATTAAATAATATATATATATATATATATATATATATTAACGGTCAGTTGAGAATCGACATTAGAGAGCACCTCACCATACAATGGTGAGACCCTGCAATTTCACTCATTTCCATAAGGTTCAAGAACACGCAGCAAACATTCAAAGAAAAAAACTCCACATATACTTAAGGATGCATCAACAAGTATGACACCATTGCTAATAAAATATATAGTGTATTTCAATAAGTAAATTAACAAGGCATATTTGATTTTATAAATTTTAGAGAGATGATATATGTATCAATGTATTTTATTTATTTATCATAATATAAAAGTTTTATGACTGACTGTACAAATATTGGTACTAATATTACCTCCATAAATTTTAAGCATTACGGAGTAGTCGAATTATTTAAAGTAGTCAACCCCTGGTGTTTACGCGTTTACACGGAGTTAACACGTTAAAAGAAGGACCCACCAAAACAAGAACCTTTCATTTAAAAAGGAAAAAACACGCTTTAAAAAACAACAACAATAAACTGTATAATAAAATAATGAGAATGACACTTGGGCGGGCGCCAATTTCCTTTAATATTCACCATCATTTACATATAAGTACTTTCTTGTTACATTACATATACATTTGATTTGATTTGATTTGATTTGATTTGATTCGATGTTGTATTCTTTGCAGTTTATATATTTCACTTTTTATTAGTTACCCTTTATATTAACCAAACGAAGCTTCCTGGATCTTTCTCAAACACTTCAAAAGTTTTATGTTCTGTATCCTTCCTTTTTTATTGATTATTTCTTCACAATTTCTATCTTTTTTGTCAAGCTAAGTTGAGTCTCTCATGGTGGTTATATATACATACTTTTATTAGCGTGTTATCATCAATAAGAAAGAATATTGTAAGATATAGTTTATTAAAAAACATTGCAAATTATATATTTTTGTTTTGAGATAGATATATATATAACACATAGTTAAGTTATTGTAAGTACGTGGCCGGCTGGGGTGAAAGTGGAAGGTGGGATGGAGAGTTATTTGAATGAGAATTTTAGTGGGGTGAAGCCAAAGAATTCGTCACAAGAAGGGCTGCAAAGGTGGAGAGATGCCTGTGTTCTTGTTAAGAACCCCAAGCGGAGGTTTCGGTTTACTGCAAATATCGAAAAACGTAATGAAGCTGCTGATATGATTCGTGCTAACAAGGTCTATATATTACTGTTTTTCATTCACATTATTATTATTAATTACTTGATGAAATCTTCATTATTGACTGTTTTTAACTTTACTTATGTTTAATTATGTATGTATGTATCATGATGCTTGCTTCTTTTGTTTTGTTTTTTTAATAATAATAAAAAAAAAAACAACCAAACATTCACTTTATTTATGATTTATAACCGGGACTCCAACTTATAATCTTTTGAACAAATTCATCTTTTGATTTTTGCTAGTTTGTTTGGCATTGTTTAGGAGAGTACAAATTATAAAATCCTAAAAAAATTATTCTTACCGGGGTATTTCCCTTTTACCCGAAAATCCTAAAAAATAAAAAAATTAAAAAAAAATCCTTGAGATTTGAAGGTTGACTACTGACTTGCACTTTTCTTGACTAAGTCAACGATTTTTTATATATATATTTTTTTATTTTTATAACTGGTTAACTTATAAACCGTTTTTTTTTAATAAAGGAAAAAAACATTTGAACATACAACCAAAAACTTTCACAATAGTTGATTTACATAAACTTTCATTTATCATCTTTCTCCTACTTTTATATAATGCTTTCTTTGTATTCTTTGGTTTTTACAAACTCATAATTTGAAAATTGAAGTGATTTCATCTTGGTGGTTATAAGTTAATTGAAGTACTAATGATGAATGATATGATTACAGAACTTGAGGGTTGCCGTTTTGGTGTCAAAGGCAGCGTTTCAGCTCATTCATGGTGCAGAAGCCAGCAGTTATGAATTACCTGAGGAATTCAAGGCAGCTGGTTTTGGTATAAGTGCTGATGAAGCAGGCACCCTCGTTGAAAGTCGTAACCCTGAAAAGTTGAAAAACCATGGTGGGGTAGATGGTCTTGCAAACAAACTTAAAACATGTACTACTAATGGGCTTGCTATGGATGACAAACAGTTGACTTGCAGACAGGAACTTTTTGGAACTAATGAGTTCACGGAACGTGTGCAGAGGAGCTTTTGGGTGTTTGTATGGGAAGCCCTGCAAGATATGACACTTATGGTTCTTGCTGCGTGCGCTTTTATCTCTTTGATTGTCGGCGTTGCAACTGAAGGATGGCCAATGGGAGCCCATGACGGTCTTGGAATTGTAGCTAGTATCTTGTTGGTGGTGTTTGTAACCGCGACTAGTGATTATCGTCAATCTCTGCAGTTCAGGGATTTGGATAAAGAGAAAAAGAAGATATCTATTCAAGTTACTAGAAACGGTTATAGGCAAAAGTTATCAATATATGAGCTACTTCCTGGTGATATTGTACATCTTTGTATAGGAGATCAAGTCCCTGCAGATGGCCTTTTCCTTTCCGGATTTGCAGTCTCTATCGACGAATCTAGCTTGACTGGAGAAAGCGAGCCAGTAAAAGTCAACACCGAAAATCCCTACTTGTTGTCTGGAACTAAAGTCCAAGATGGTTCATGTAAGATGCTGGTTGTCACTGTAGGCATGAGAACTCAATGGGGAAAACTAATGGCAACTCTTACTGAAGGTGGAAACGATGAAACCCCGTTGCAGGTTAAGTTAAACGGAGTGGCAACTATCATTGGAAAGATCGGTCTTATATTTGCTATAGTGACATTTGCAGTTTTGGTACAAAAACTATTTGCTAGTAAGATTATAGAAGGAACACAATGGAGCTGGTCCGGTGATGATGCATTGATCTTGTTGGAATATTTTGCTATTGCTGTCACAATAGTTGTTGTTGCCGTTCCAGAAGGGTTACCATTGGCTGTCACATTGAGCCTTGCATTTGCCATGAAGAAGATGATGAATGACAAAGCACTTGTCCGCAATCTTGCCGCTTGTGAAACCATGGGGTCTGCAACAACTATATGCAGTGATAAAACCGGGACGCTGACAACCAACCACATGACCGTCGTTAAATCTTGCATTTGCATGAATGTAGGTAAGCCTGACATCCCAGAAAGTGTTAAGAAGATTCTTATACAATCTATCTTCACTAACACGGGTGGAGAAGTTGTGAGTAACAAAGACGGAAAGCGTGAGATACTCGGGTCACCAACAGACACTGCCATACTGGAGTTTGGGTTGTCACTTGGTGGTGACTTCCAATCTGAACGCCAGGCAACCAAAGTTCTTAGGGTCGAGCCGTTTAACTCTACAAAGAAGCAAATGGGGGTGGTGTTGGAGCTTCCTGGAGGAAGTGTAAGAGCTCATTGTAAAGGTGCTTCAGAAATAGTATTGGCTGCTTGTGACAAAGTGATCAATGAAAACGGTGAAGTTGTTGCTCTTGATGCTGAAAAACTTAACTATTTAAAGAGTACAATCGACTCATTTGCTGGTGAAGCTCTTCGAACTCTATGCCTTGCATATATAGACCTGGAAAGTGGTGTCTCAGCTGAAACTCCCATTCCATCTTCGGGGTATACTTGTATTGGAATTGTGGGTATTAAAGATCCTGTCCGTCAAGGTGTCAAGGAGTCAGTAGCTCTTTGTCGATCTGCTGGTATCACTGTTCGTATGGTTACAGGAGACAATATAACTACTGCTAAAGCCATAGCCAGGGAATGTGGAATACTTACAGACGACGGGATTGCAATTGAGGGTCCAGAATTCCGTGAGAAGAGCATGGAAGAACTGCTTGTACTAATTCCCAAGATTCAGGTTGGTATCATATTTCATAATTTTGTTTTTGACATGTGTAGAATAGTTAAACTAATTGATAATGGATTAATTAAATATAAACTTTTTTTTTTGGATTATTTAGGTTATGGCTCGATCTTCGCCTCTAGATAAGCATACACTGGTGAAACACTTGCGCACCACATTTGGTGAGGTTGTTGCGGTTACTGGAGATGGAACAAATGATGCCCCAGCACTTCATGAAGCAGACATAGGCCTTGCCATGGGCATTGCTGGAACTGAGGTTGGCAAATATGACCTTCATCATCCTGCAAATTTATGATTTTCCCATGCAGACATTATTAAATTCTGATGTGTAATATATCCTTAAATTTCAGGTTGCCAAAGAGAGTGCAGATGTTATTATTCTGGATGACAATTTTTCCACAATTGTCACTGTCGCTAAATGGGGCCGATCAGTCTATGTTAACATTCAGAAATTTGTACAGTTTCAACTGACTGTCAATATCGTCGCTTTGATAGTGAACTTCACATCAGCTTGTTTGACAGGTACGTTGATTCAAACTGCCAATTTCAACTCTCTTTTTTTTTAACGGCCAACAAAACCTCCAACTTTATTTAAGTTCCGGATAGCAAATTACTATTCAACCGAGAAATTTCAACTAATTACTTAGATACATATCGTTTTAACAATTTGTATTACTTCTTCAGGGAGCGCTCCCCTCACGGCTGTTCAACTTCTGTGGGTGAACATGATCATGGATACATTGGGAGCACTGGCATTGGCAACCGAGCCTCCAAATGATGAATTGATGAAGAGAGCCCCGGTTGGAAGAAAGGGAAACTTTATAAGCAATGTCATGTGGAGGAATATATTTGGGCAGGCTGTTTATCAATTTGCAGTTATATGGCTACTTCAATCAAAAGGGAAGTTGTTTTTTGGCCTTCATGGAGATAACTCTGAACTCATCCTCAACACACTCATTTTCAATTGCTTCGTCTTCTGTCAGGTAACTTCATTTTATACAGTCAAATCTTCAAACCATTGTGATCCCCTATCATGAACTCATTAAAAGATTGGATTTGTGAATGTCCCATTAATGAATATTGACACCCTTTATATAGGGGAAGATACAATTATTCCTACCACTATTTTAGGAAACAGATATACGTTATCCTAATACCATAATTCTAATACAAGTACAATACTGATAATACAACCGGCTAAGACTAATAATATTTGGTTGATAATCTGCAGCTCTTTAATGAAGTTAACTCTCGTGAAATGGAGAAAGTAGATGTTTTAGATGGCATATGGAAGAACAAGGTTTTTGTAAGCGTCATCACTGCAACTGTTATTTTCCAGATCATAATAATCGAGTACCTGGGTACCTTTGCAAATACATCGCCACTAACTGCCACTCAATGGTTGTTTAGCATTTTTACGGGATTTTTAAGCATGCCTATTGCTGCATTCCTGAAGGGGATTCCTGTTTAGGGTAACATGATGAAACCGGGATGCTACTTGAAGATGGTCCTTTTAGCTTGTCCAAGTTATTTAGATTTTAGTTTTTTTATGCCATCCAGGCATCCGATGTTTTTAGCAGACTACTGTGATGGGCATTCTATTAACCCGGGTAGAAACCAATTGAAAAATTAAATTGAAACCTGGGATATTACTACTCGACTACTCTTGTAAGATCCCAGATTCCACTTTAGTTTAACAATTGTTTTTGAACTCAAGTATATGTGCATTATCTTCTTTAGGTATATGTGTAAGTATACTCTTGTATAGTTTATTTATTTCGAATGTTTTTTTAAGGCTTTATTTTTTTATTCTATTAAAAATGTACTTCAAATGCAATAATCTGTCTTAATCTGTGTAGTTTGAAATTGCAACATCAAGTATTTATACTTTCAGATATTGATGCAACATCTTTTTGTTTGAGATTATTAAGTGAACTGCATAAAAAGATGGTTGCAGAAACATGCAATCTGTTGAACTGCCTTTCTCAAAATGTTCAAAACAAGTCTTCCATACAAGTAGTCGAGTACTATCGAAGTTGCTATGCTTGATTTTCCTAAAAAGGACAGTCGAGTTTAATTCAGATAATGTAACTGCACTTTTAGTTGTAATATATATACTTGGAGATAGCAAAATAAAAGTTCAAGATTTGAATTAAAATGAAGTAACTTACAAAACAAACCTACAGGCTGAGTTTCATTTGCATTAGCAATTTGATTTTCTTACTTACCAAGCAACTTACACATGAGTCAAAAAATCAAGTTTGCATCGGTTCCTTCATCCCTTCATCGAAGTAAGATCTCCAAATAGGTTCAACCATCAATCTAGCTCTTTCCAACCGCTCTTTTTCATGTTCGTCTCCAATCACCTCAGCCATCGTCTCCATCTGAGGGTACATCCGTTGGAAAGATTTCAACATCATTTTCAGGTCTACCCACTGCCTTTTATCATGCTTCACTAGCTTCACAGACACAAAATGTAGCAACCCGGATACCAATTCAAAATCTTTCTTGTTTAAAGCGGCCATTGAAGCATCCAGTAGAAACGCCCCTACTGCATCTAGTACACTCTGGTTACCTCTCAGGAGCATAATCATCGCTTCAAGAACTTTTCTAAATGCAGTAAAATTTGATGATAAGGCAACTTTGTCATCGTTGACATCTGACTCTGCCTCTTGTTGGTCAAAGATTTCGATTTTTGCCAATATCGAGAGCCATGAAGAGAAACCAAACTTCGTTTCTGCAAATGCACTGGATGATGGTGATGATGACGATGATGATGGTTTCTGTATTTGCAAGGAACCCAGAGCAAGGATCAAATCAGGCAACCATAATTTTGTTGCAGAGAGTACCTGTGATCCATACCGAGACCCCAGATGTTCTTCAACTGAAATAATGAGATCAAGCAGATCATTCGCAAGGTTATGGGCTTCAGTAGATGGTGGGGTAGATTCTGAGGAACTTGCAAGGACTAGATTTAGCAACTTTGCCGCATAAGTGAAGGAGCTCTTCAGACATAAAAATGTTTCTTCTAAATCTTCACCCTTAAATTCGAGCAGGCCTTGTGAATGCTTCCTTAAGCTAAAATTTACAAATTCTATGTATCGTCTTGTAAAGCTCAAACATCTCTCTTGACACTCATGGGTACGATCCAATATACTTGAATCAATAATAAACTTGAGAATCGATGTTGACAGCTTCACCATGTTTGATAGGCACTTTTGTTCGGAAAAAGGTGATCCTACAAGACACATAGAGAAAACCAACATCCATCATAAGTTCACCAGAGGTATACAGGTAGAAATATCTGTACAAATACAAACCATGAATATATAACCCCTTGCAGTATATTTCAAGATTTCTGGAAAGTACCATGTGTTCGCTTTTAAGAAGAATGCAGATGATTGGATTTACATCTAATAACAGCTGGAAAGCCAAACATAGGAGTTTGCAATTGAGGTAATATATGATCAAGAGTCTTAACCACCTAAGTTAAGCATATTTGGAGTTGCATCTACCGCTCATTGTCCCTCTAGTTTGAAAGAATAATCATCATGATTAGAGGTGCGGTTTGAGTAAGGAATCAAAACAGCTTTGGGTTGGAACATGTCATTGTTAAAAAATGTGCCAGGTCGGGTTGACCCACTTACATGTTTGTTTTGTTTCTTTTTTAATAACAAATGCCTTCATTATGATTACAAAAACAATATTGTTAGTTTATTACTATAATAATTGAAATACTTGAATAAAAAGAATGAAGAGGTTGTATGCATTAATCATCTATGTTGGCCGACTTTCAACTGGTTTGACCCATTTGCTCCACATGGTGCTAAACTTTTTTATTAGACCCGTTTGAGCTAAAACATGGGGCATTTTTAAGTAACAGATAGTGCTAGGAACATCAGACCAATTTCTACCATAAAGTGTTTAAACTAAATGCTGTCTGACCTACCCTTGGGTACTACTGTCTTAGATGACTCAGGTCATGGGTTCAAATCTCCCTTAAATTTTTGGCAGTGGAAAATAAGGCATAAGCAACAATCATAGTAGAAGGTAGCAATAGATGCAGAATGCAGCTAGAATAACCCTCAGATTTCTTGTTGCAATTTGTGTCTTTGTGAGCCAATGTGTTTAATCGATCAGAATCATCATGATTTAATAGTTAACTTAGTTCTACAGACCTAGATGTCCAAGTGACTGACATGTCTTAATGAAGGTTTTGAAATTATAGCGAGAATCATGTAATTCCAAACAAAGAATCTTGCTTCTGTTTTTTATTGCTATCAAGTGACAGATGCCAGCAAAAAAAGCAGCATTAACATTAGTTTTTACTTCTTCCACATAATAACTTTCATAAAGGGAACAACAAGAATAATGTCAACCTTTTAGTACCCTGGGCATTAACGACAAACCCCTAAAAACAGTGTATTGTCCAGCAGCTGATAGAAAAGCTAGAAATTATATGTTACTATCTATATCATCACTCTCACAATCTCTCTTTGTAAATCAACAAACACAATCTGGCCAACAAACTATGCAACATCAGATAAAAATGATAGAAAGATTAGCTAGAAAGGCATTTAGTATAAACTGAGTATGACACTAGGAAACATTTACCACGATCTTTGTGATCAGGGTCATCCTCATTCGATCGCGTGTGCTTCTTTTCGGCATGTGTAGAACTTAGTGTCACCTCACATGATTTTCTACATGCACTATATACCTTTTCAGTACAGCGGATAAGATGCTCAATTGTCTGCTCCAACAAAGTTTGCTGCAACCACATAGGATGGGTAAGGTGGGATAATTGCATGCAAGTAGTGTAACAACCATAACAAATTAAGTGATGCTACATTGATTACAAATGAATAACAAATTTGATTGGCTATGAAGATCATCATTTGTCTGTTATAGCCCATAAGGGCATAATGAAGAAAAAGCATATGTATAGATTTTCAGACTTAATGCATGTGTTGGGGTTTATCGTTCATGATACACATAAAGTCGGAGAAATCGTGGATCATCAATACTTTGATATATCTGTCAACTACTGGAAAAATTCATGTAAACTAGTAAAGAACTATGCATGCCTGAGAAAAACATGAAGGATTTTATAAAAAGGTAAATGAGAATAGATTTGTGCTTTGGCCTTGGATGTATCATTGATTATAAAGATTTCTTCATGTGTACAATACAACCATGTATCAGAATTTTTCTGATATACTTGTTGACTATAAAAGATACAAAGAGTAGAGCAAAAGATTGTCTGAAAAGTGAAACACAGAGAAATTTATTCCAAGAAGAAAGCATTTAGAAAAGTAATTTGTTTTGTACTTTACCTCTGAAGATAACCTTGTTGAACCATCACTATTGGTCTCATTTACAGTCAAATTTGTAACAGACATATGAAGACTGAGTGATGTGTACGCCAACATAGGAGAATTGTTAATGTAATTCCACTGCAGGCACTCCTTAATGCTGAACTCAGAGATGACCTTTAAAGCATGGAATATAGATTCTCGACTTCCGGATCCTAACACTGTTTTCCGACTGTTGCTGTATGTGAGTAGATCCTTCAATTGCCAAGCTATACCGACAGAAACTGAGTAATCCTCATAGAAACTACTATTAGAAGTATCAGAACACTTCTTCCCACTAGCACGTTTACACTTTACAGAAACTTTACTACCATGTTTAACTTTTCTCTTCTTTCCTGGGGGGGAATTATGTCTTGTTCTTTGTGTGTCATATTTGGCAATACATCCATTGGCAGTTTTTTGTAAAAGCTTTGTAAACTCTGCAAGCATATAGTCCATCCAACCACAAGACAAAATCATATTAAGGACTAACCTCACTTGAGCCTGTTTTTCCTTATTATCAGATAAGCCGGTACATCTTGTGACCAGTGCCATGGCTTCTTTACGAAGAACACCAGCAGCATCAATAGAAACATTAGAAACAATGCTGCACACAGATGCTTGTGCACGACCTGAACTTGCAGCAGCAAACAAGGACATCAACTTCTTAGAAGTCAACTCTTCCTTAAGGGCAGCTCTATATTTTGCTTTGGTAGATAGACTGTTGCAAATGTTAGCAGCAGCCATGAGTATGCCATCAATTTGATCTGCGACCATATTGGCAGGTGAAAGAACCAAACTTATGAGAACTTTAAAAAGTGTAATTAGTAAATGTGACGATGCCCCTTCTGACAAAGCAAATTCACAAAACTTTGCACCAGCAAGCGGTGACCTCTTTATAAGTGTCACACACCGATTGCATGCTTCTTCTGGGTTAACTGTTGTGGGAAAATACGAAGGTAGGAGAAGCTTGGTGATTTTTTGCCCAACAAGTGGTTGATCATTAGCAAGTGTTGATAACAGAACATTTAGATGCACCACCTATAGAAGATCATTAACAATTACATCAAAAACTGAAAAGATGCTTGAGTAGATGTTCATTTTGTGATTGCAATTTACAGAGAACTGGTACCTTATTAAAATGAAAATTATGAATACCCTTTAGAAGGAGTAGGAGATCTACAATAGCATTGCGTATGGAAAGGGCCGAATCCAGAATCAAATGCCCTAATCTTGGCAAAATCACTTTGAGAATCTCATGGGATTGAGGATTTTCAAGCAAATAGATGATACCGTTTACTGTTGAAAGCCTGACTGTGTTGCAAGCATCATGGGTCATATCATCTAATATCTTGGTAATTAATTTGGTGATGATAGAAGACGGAATTATCTCCCAAAACATGTGAAGAATTCGACAAGAACCTTCAACAGCCACAGCTCTTATATCAGGACAATCATCAACGATTAATTTCTCTATTAAGAAGAATTGCTTATGAAGCAATGCATCTTTAGCTTCCCTTGTAGCATCGGGATCTTCAAGAGGGAACACATCTATCAGTAAGTGCAGTGCATTTTGACGAACATTTGAGTTTGCAGCCTACCAAAGAAACATTACAAAAGTAACAAAACCCAACATGTTCATCAGATTGATACAATTATCTAAATCCATGAAGTTATGGTTCTAATAGAAAAGGAAGAAAACTTCAAGTGCATATCGAATGTTCATTCCAGGAAGGAAGTTAATTTCCATTTGCAAGGTAATCCATAATCGAGTTGCATGCTGTTGTTACCTTAAATCAATATTACTCACCATATTGAAATCATATGGAGTTGGTTTTTTTTGTTTATATATTCTTGCAGCCCTAAAGATCATAGTTCCAAATCTCCTGGAACAAGAATATGATGAAGCTTCGGTGTTCACACTCTCTCATAAAGCAAGGGATCAAACTCCAATTCTTAAATTTAACTCATTGGACAATGTTCAACTTATTGCAAGACATTGTTGGGGTCTAGAATTTTGTCAAGCAAGTTGAAAGCCTACTATGTTTTCCTTTAATATAGTTACAGGCTCCATCTACTTTATATGTAAACATCTTTAAGGCATGGTTACATGATAAATTCACTTAGGTTATCAAAAGTAGGCCATTTCATGATCACATGATCTATGTACTTTATATAATCGCTCAAATAATGGCAAATGTTTCATGTTGACATGTTTTGCATAAGGCTGCAATACTAACATGCCTAACTACTTAAAGCCTATCTGTAACTGATAATTAAAATCAATCCATCACAAAATCAAGCAGAAAGAAGTAGCATGAACGAAGCTGCGGGAGAAAGAAAATCACCTGCAAAGAACGGAATATAACAGGCTCAGCAAGATTAAAAACAAGCTTCTCCACCCCATCAGTAGTCCGCTGGCTAATAAAACCACCTAAAATCCTCCTAATCGAAGCAGCAAAAGCGCCACTACTAGCATGAATCGACCCCTCAACCAATTGCTGCAAAAACTCATTCTCGATCTCCTCTCTCGACTCCCCTTCTGCAGCCTTCCAAGCCCTAAACACAATATCAGCATACGCCTCCAACATCGACTTCCTCCCAAACACAATCTGAGACCTAATCATAGCTAAAGACTCCTTCACAAGCTGCCTCGACAACCCAAACAAAAACGCCAAAAACCTTCTACCTTCATCCATTTTCAAAAACAACGGCGATATCAAACACCTAATCAACAACAACTTCAAATCCTCTATACTCTCGTCCTCAAAATCAAACAACGCAAACGCTTCACGTAACGCGTACACTCTATGAACATCCACTTTCTTCTTCAATGTCAATGCTTTCGACAACATAAAAGGTAACGACTGCGAAATTAAACTATCCCTGCCTCCTAACTCTCTCTTCCACCACTCTTCACATAAACACGCAATATCCGATAACACACTCGATTCCAATTCAAACAAAACTAAATTATCATGTAATTCCTGAACAGCCGGTAACAAATCATTCACACTAAACACATTTTCCGGATGCGAAACACACATCTGGATCACATAACTACATATCTGTATATTCTCAATAACCTCATTTTTCACTTTATCAATTTTACCTGAAACGACATCGTTTTCATTTCCTTCATGCTTATTGTTTTCGGACCGCCGAGCGGATCTACGAGCACATTTAGTTGGCGGAGTTGTAGGCGAACTCGCACCAGATATGGATCCGGATCCGGATTCGGATCCGGACAGGTTTTTGAACCGAGTGATGGATTGTGAAATTGAAAGGTGAAGTGATAAAGGAAGTGATGAAACGACGTCGGATGATGACTTGAGTGAGTGAATTAGTGTTTTGAGCGATGGTTTTACTGATCGGAACCCTAATTTGGTCGCCGATGAAAGGAATTCATCGGCGGATGATTTGAGTGATGACCGAAGTCGTTTTTCCATTTCCTAGTGATTTTTGGAAACCAGATTTTGGGTTTTGATTTTTGAGAGGTTGAAATTTTTGAAATGTCCTATTGGCGCTCAATTTCAATCATTCTAATTTTATGGGGGTGTTTGGCCTAGGCTTATTTTATAAAGCTTAAGGCTTTTTTTCTTATTTCTTTTAAGAAAAAGTCATTTAAGTGTTTGGTTTAACTTTTTAGCTTTTATAAGTTGTTTTTAGATAAGCTATAAATTAAAGCTTTTTAGCTTTTCTTTCTATTTTCCTTTCAAAAGCCAAAATCCAAACACTACATAAGAGCTTATAAACTTAAAGTAAAAAAGTCAAAAGCCACTTATATTTTATAAGCATAAGCCAAAAAAATATAAGCTAGGCCAAACACCCCCTATATAGACTAGATCATGTCTGTGTTAATTTAAGCCATATTTGAAACTTAAAATATAAAATAAATTAAAATTTATAACGATTATTAGTTGGTTAGTTATGATCTAAAATTAAAATTTTAAAAAAAAGTGTCATTTACAATCATTTAATATCTTAAAGTAATATTATGAAAAATTAAATAATGAATTTCTCATTTATTTACTTGTTTTAACTTTTAAGGAAAAATAAATTGATAAAATATTAAATAAATGTGATAACATCAACTAAAAAGTTGAATTTGTGAAGTTTTAATTAGATGAGGATTGTAAAATAATTAAAGAAAATGTGTAAAATATAAATTTAAAGGACTTTTATGTAATTAATGTAAAATTATAATGATGTAAATAGCATAATTGAGTTTCATTTATGTAATTGAAAAAAAGGGTACCCTCCTTTAATAGAGAGTAAGATGGCAGGAATCTAGGGATGTCAACGTGTCGGATATGGGACGGGTTTAAGTAATCCCGGATCTGGACCTAATTAAAATTTCTACCCGGCGGGTCTTCGTGACTGTCGGGTAACGAGTTTCCCCACGGGTAATCGGTGACCTAATAATTTATTTTTGTTTCTAAAATCCACTTACTTACTATCAATATTTATGTGAATTCTTCTAAACTAACATGTGTTAGCCCAATTAAAATTTTATACTTTCTGAATTCTGATACTCATTGAACATAGAAAATTTTTTACTTATGTAATGGAATATATATGGGTCGGGTATACGTGTTTAGGGTCGGGTATGCAGGTTTTTATCTAAACTCATCTCCAGACTCGAACGCGTAAAAAAATTTAAAACCATCCCATACCGGACCCAAACCCGCCCCAAAAAATCGGGTTTTCCCGTCGGATACGTATTTTTTTTACCATCCCTACTATTGTCTCATGGAAACAAAAGTATAATCCCTGAATTTGGTAAATTTTAGATTATTTGAATAGTATAGAAATAGAAATAGAAATAAAAATGGTGCAACATTAGGCATTCAAAAAAAATCCATGTCATCTATTTTTATTTTATTTTTAGATTAGAGAACTCATTATTAATTAATTTCATTCCACAGTACACAATTTTATAGAGATTAATCTTTTTTCTTACGATTAATTTTTCCTTAGATCATTAACGATTATACAACCACACGATTGGTTACATGTCCTTAAGCTTTGGTTACATTATGAATAAAGTTAACCCTTTCCATATCATGGTTTTAAGACATAATTTGCCATCATCATTAACATCACCATGGCTCGACGTTCTTCTATCCCCGCCATTATTACCAGAGGTTGATGTTTTGTGATACATCGTGTAAAATTTCTACATGAATCATATTGTTTTATGTTCTCACCTCTGTTAAGAAATTAATGTCATTCTGAATTGCACCCGCAAATCAACTTCAATAAACTCATTTGACAGTATCTGGAAGCATGTAATTTTTTATTTTTTATAGTAATCATGGGTGTCTTACTCGCTTTGCGAGCAGACTAATCCCAGGAGCTGACTCGCTTTGCGAGCCCAGAGTTAGAGCAGGTGAGCCTCTGTGGCCACTAGGATATCTTTTTTTAAGGAACCAATGATTGAACTAGTGACTTCCAAAAAATTTTACCTTTTTGAAGACACATGTCCAACCAATGAACCACCCCCTAGTGGTTTGAAAACATGTAATTTACCCTTTTAGAAATTATATTTCATAGTTTTATGTTGATTTTAACAAAAATATCACATACACCAATTACATAAATCATATATTATATTGAATTTATTTTCAAAACATCAAAACTTAAAATCAAATTATCATAAAAGGAAAATAAATATAATGTTATGTAAGTAGTTTGTAATCAATATTTACTAATAATGTCTTATCTATATAAATAAATTATAAAAAAAAAACCCTAAAATAATGATTTGTAGGACAATATTAATCTTAAGGGTTCAAAAATACTAACCATCGTCATTTTTTTTCCCTCAACCAGGTATAAGTGATTTGTTACGACTTTATTTGTCCCGCTACATTACACAAACATCATGCTAGTAACAGTTAATGACCACTTTTTTATTTTTATTTTTATTTTTGCTAAGTGGATATGACTAACAATACAAAACTTAGGAACAAACGCTTCGCCACTAATAAAATGTCTATCATTACCTATTTGCTCAAGAAAAGTTTCATTCCTCGGACCTTTCTTCCATTTTTGGGTCACATAGGTACTAGAATGTGTCATCAACTCATCATAAAAGAAAAGAATATTCCGTATAAGTCAAAAATATAATCCGTCATGCTAAAAGAAAATGCTATTGCCTTGACATTTAATTGTTTTATTATTAGTTCAACAAAAAAAAATTGTTTTTAAAGTTATACCTTCTAAAATAATTACAGTCAAGAAATGTTCCTGTTAACGATTTTAAAGACTTGGTTAATAAAGAATCATTAAAATTCTATCTCTCATTTTGCCTATATTTTGCGTGGGGGGGATTTTTAAGCATGGGAGTGTAGAAAACAAAAGGCAAAAGAGAAGAGAAACAAAGTGTAGATTGGAGTATTACTTTTCTTGTGTAGTAACCATTGTTCTTGTCTTAAATATATTTGTAAGATTTTGTATTTCCAAGTTATCAAAACAAAAGTATTTATAAATGTTACCATTTTTCTACCAAAATATTTATTGTCAATGTTTTAACTGAGAGCTTCCATCAAGTATTCTCGAAGTTTGAAAAAAAAAAATGGTTTGTAGATTTTAAAATGGATATAATCTGAATTTAGACATATCATATTATTTTATATATAAAGTACTTGGAGGGTAGGATATCAAAAGGGGATCCGTGGCGCAATGGTAGCGCGTCTGACTCCAGATCAGAAGGTTGCGTGTTCGATTCACGTCGGGTTCAAATTCCTCTTACCCCTTTATTTTATTTTTCAAGTTTCCTTTGTTTTATTTTTTTTACAAGTTTACCAGATGGTAAAATACATAATATTTGTTTCAGTGAGATATCTTGTATACAAGTTGTTACAACATCAAGCTAATATTAATATTATTGTCTTTAAAATAGATTCACGTTGTGTTTATGCGTTTTAGACTTATTAGTTTTAGTTAATTCACAGCTGCATGATTATGGAAGATATATTTTATTTGATGCACAGTACTTTAGGTTAACTGGCTTTGCAAATAATGAGCTCAGCATTTTCATGGTAACATCTCCTAAAACATATTAGAATATAGGTTCTCCATTAGAAGTTTATCTTAGTATGGTGATTTTGTAGCTAGGTGAGTCGCAAGTGGTGGAAAATGGTCTTCATGAGGATCATAAGTTGGCCATATATGGTGCTAGATTAGAAGCATGCGGATGGTTTATTCATGAAACATATGATCGAGTTATTCGTTTTGGATTTGAATCGTGTTGAGCTTCGAGAAAATACATGCCAGATTTGAAAGATCGACAAGGTCTTTCAAGTTTCATGTATTGGAGCGAATGAAATCAATGGCATATGAAGCTCAAAAGTCTCCACAGCTAGCTTAAATTCCTAACTACTTCATATAAGGTATGCTTTTGATGTTTGTCAAATTGGTTAATGTGTCATGCAGGCATCGATCAAGATGATGACATTTTTGGCATGGGTTTAATCGGGTCGGTTTGGGTTCAAGTCAAGATAAGAGTTTTTAGTACCGATTGAAACTCCCTAATAATCTAAGTAGTAGTTCATGTTTTTAATTTATATTATAATGTCCAAAGCATCGTTATTTTCTTGTAAAAACATAATCTCGTTGGACAAAAACAACACATCGACAACTTGTAGAGAAGTGAATGACCACAACTTATGTTTCAAAAATAGCCAAAATCGTAGCTATAAACTGAGATTTTAAATGTGTCCGGAATAACGAGAACTAGACCGTTTGGTGTAAGAAGGTGAAGATCTGATGAGACGTCGGATGCCGGACTTCTATAAACAACCAAATGTAGAGAAAAACTTGGCACAAGAAGAACCAAGTCAAATAGAAAAGTTGTTAATTTGCAACCCGTTTTTTTCTTTATCAAGTTTTTGGTGTGATCATAATACATAATCTCTTCTGATACTAGTGTTGTATGACGATTTTTCTTTACCTGATACCGAACATCTTCATCAACAAATTACCCTCGTTCGCAATATATGTTTAGTTGACTCTAGTCGAGATATCGGGATCACCTTGATTGGATTTGGAGGGTATTATAGATTCTACATATATATTTAGTAGTAACTAGTAAGTAATTGGTGCAACGTATACAACAACAACAACAACAGCAGCAGTACCCATTCCTAGCATACACGGGGTATGGGGAGGTGAGATGTAGACAGTCTTACCTCTACCCTCGGGTAAAGAGACTGCTTCCATAAGGACCTCCGGCCAAACGGAGAAAAAACGAGTATAAGAGATAAGAAATCATACCTGCCAGCCGAGTATCACCTAATTACATTAAGAATAGGATAGAAAAACCAAAAATATACAGCGTAGCAACATCTTAGAGCATATCAAACAAAGCATAAAATATAAGAACATATTAAACACAAACATAAAAAATAATAACATAACATAATAGCAAGCATCACTACAAAAAAATTAGTCATTTATTCACACATTTTTTTTAATCATATATCTAGACTTAAATGTGTGACAAATTAATAGTTAGTGTGGATAAAAGTGGTGTGACAAATTAAATATGAAATTTCACACCTAAAATTGTGAATTTTTTAAAGTCCACACTTTTTAGTGTGGATAAATTTCTACACACTTTTAAGTGTGGACTTTTGTATTCTATCATACCTATTTCTACACACTTAAAAGTGTGAACTTTTAGTTTAATATAGTTTTACACACTTATAAGCGTGACAAAATTTTATAAATTATTCACGTTAACTAAAAATGTGAATAAATGAATTCTTTTTTATAGTAACTACAACAAGAAATTAACGCCTCAATTAGCCAATAATAACAACACAGAAAAACAAACACAACACAAAAGATTTACTTGGGTCGGCTGGTTTAGCCTATACTTATTCTCCAACTGAACTTGATTTACTTGGTTTATCCAACCCCTCATCAAAAAAAAAAAAACCTATACTATGACTTTTATAAATAGGATACACAAACTTGGCCATGAAGTTTACTTATTCTCCAACTGAACTTGTTCCCCTTATAATTAAATCTTATTACAAAAGGCAACATAACCATTCCTTAGTTTGGATAATATATTCCAAATAAACAAGACTAATATAGGAAATTGATCCAACTACTATCAGTAACACTAGGTTACCTTCGAGATGATCATGTTCTATATTTGAGTTGATTGGATAAAAGAATAATAATTAAAAAAATGCATGTCAAATATACCAAAAATTGTGCAAAGTGTTATTAAGTGCATAAAATATCTTAACCCGACTTAAATTATAAAAAGTTAGTGTTTGTCATTAAAACAAATTGGAAATTATGGACAAAAAGACGTTAGAAATTTTTGCAAGTGACACAAGTCTCCGTCAACCATTACCAAAATCTTGTCTATCTTGACTTCACAATTTCACATGTCCATTTTGCTATATTTGTACCTTAGAACAAACTACATATATAAATCGTTTTCTTTTACAATTGTAAATTTAATATTTAGATAATTCATCTTGTTATAACAGAAAATTAATATATATATATATATATATATATAAATTATATATATATAAATTAGGAGGCATGCATGCGTTGGAAATGACAAGTGTACATTGACAGAACCAAAATTTTTTGTTACGGGTAGCATAAAACTAGTTACGAGTCTGTTATTTTACAGCTTGATCACTTCACTTTGCACTTTATGAAACATTTATGATTAACCTTTGTAACTAACAGTAACAAGACGAACTTAAAGGTAGCTTTGTTTAATAAGTACAAGAACAAAAAGTAAAAAATCACACAAAACTCAAATAAACTAACATGAAATTTCTTTATTTAGACGGGGCAAAAATATAAAAGAAATAGTATATATTATTTTTGTTTATTTAATAGTTAATCCAATTTGTTAATGCACTGATCTTCTTATTTTTGTTGCATGTTGCTTTCCGTTC
>JAOXNX010000011.1:18880772-18895961 GCA_028566075.1 Solidago caesia | reverse complement strand
ACCAACCCATTTGACCCGCCAACCCGATTTTTTTCAGGTTAGTGGGTTGGGTTCGGGTTGACAGGTTGTGGGTCAGGTTGAAATTTCTGACCTGAAACTTTTAGTGGGTTGGGTTAGAGTCAGAGATTCGACCCACCAACCCAAACCCGAACCCATTGACAGCCCTAACTATTATGTATGCAACATAAAAGTTATACACATAAAAGTATAAAACAATTAAGACCAGTAGACTATCTTATATTTGGTTATATATATGTTAAAGACATTAGACATTCCATGGGCATGCATATATTCCGATCCGTATGAGCCAGACTGTACGAATTAATTTGAATGATCAACGTGGGGCTTAATTGTAAAACTATCTTCATCTACAACTCATAAAAAGATTATAAAAACACAGTTATAGATTAATATATATGAGTAGATAACAGGCCGGGAGTATATATCAGAACAAGAATTATATTATATATAGTAATATTTTACTGACGGCATATATGTGTGAAAGCTAACATCAGATTTTGTCCTGTACTATACATTCATTCAATAATACGAATAATCAATAAGAAAATAAATTAACACAGTCTACCACTCTACCTGTATTGATCCAGAAGATTCAAATTATTTAAATATTAGATTTTGTGATGCTAAAAACTAGTAAAATGGAGATATAATAATTACGACCATTTTCAATGGTATCTTCATCTTTAGGCATCTTTAACCGTCACATCATCTAACACATTATATCTTTATAAAATTTTAAAATCTTTATAAATCCTTAATTTTACCTCCAATTATATAAACATCCATACATTTTTCACATACCACTCATATTTCATACCCACAAATTCTTAATTAAAAATTTACTTCAATGATAATATCTAAAGATTCATAAAAATATTCTTAAATCATTCCATTAGAGATGATCTAAACATATTTTTATATTTGTCATTAGGAAAATTCACTCCATTGGAGATGGTCTAAAAATATTTTTATATTTGTCATTATCAAATGGAGAATTCGAATGAGTAATTGAGAAAACCCGTGAGTTGGGACTTGGGGTCACATGGCACTTTAAGTATGTGGCTGGAAGTTACTCAGAGTTGAAAGTCCTATACATTTTTATTTTTTTTTCATAAAACATTTATGTAAATCAGGTAAAGAGACAAATTATATGTGGTGAGTTCAAGTTTTTCCATTCAAATGTATGTTGTAATCGGGTTATTTTCTTATCTATCTATACTATATTATAATAATTATATACCCTGGATTTGGTTCTTATAAAACAATTTTTAACGTAAAACAAATAAGACAAAATTTGGGCTTGACACGTGTCCTGTAATTTAATTGCTTTGTTTAATTTTTAGGGGTAATTTTGGTATAACCGTGTAACATAAACTAATTAATATTTGTCTTTTCTATTAAATTTTCTTTCTCTTTCTTGGTCAAGAGTTACGTTATCTTTACAGCACCATATAAACACAATTAAACATCTTTATCATCTTCACCTACTTTTTACTTTTACACAGAAACCACAAGAACTATTTGAATTCTTATCTAATGTATCTCTCTATCTTGAACTAAACACCATATATATATATTTTCTCTCTCTCTCTTTAAGATTTGTGCATCAAGAATTAATGTCTCTAGGCTTTACATTATGGTTCAGTCACTTTCTAACATGTGCATCAAAATTGGGCTACGAAATATCGAATAACGTTTGTGCATCTAGTTCTAACGCCTGTGCATCTCATTTTAAGATCTATGAATCAAGTAAATCTTTATGTATCGTGTTAGCATGCCGTGTGCATCAAACACTATGCTTTCTTGGTGCATCAACATGTGTGTCAATGTAACAGTAAAATCGTAAGCATATGTGTGCATCATAGTGCGTTTGTGTGGACATGAGGTGTCTACCATTGTAAAATAAAGTGTTCATAACTAATCATAATCATTGTCACCTTATCAACATGTGTGTAAATGTAACGGTAAAATCGTAAGCATTTGTGTGCATCATAATGTGTGTGTGCGCATGAAGTGTCAATAAAGTAGTCATGTTTGTAAAATGGTTATTCAATGCCACTCCATGTCTCCATCGAAATATTCATGGTGCATCAAATCATGTCTATGTAAACCTACGTATTGACATGGATTGTAAATTTTCTATTCTCGTTAGTTTGGATGTTTATATAAATGTGTATTACAGTTTATGCATGTGCATTATAATTTATCAATTGATATTAACTAGATGATATTTCTACATGCTTGTTAGTATAAAAGTGTATTAAAGTTTTTTAATGTGCATCAAAGTTTATCTGTTCATATTAACTAGAATAAATAATAATACTATTATTTTAATCATAGAAAAGTTTTCATTTGTTAAGGGTAGTTTATTATTTATTAAAGTGTATCCCTTGGAATGTCATTTTTATGTATCTTCTTTAAACTATTTTTTTTTCTCTTTTTGTTAACGTAAAATCAATGTGCATCATTTCATGTTATATGTAATCATAACCGAAATAAGAGATCAAGTTTGTACATATATTTGTTAGGTTTGTGTATAAATTTTAGAAAAGAACGAAGATACATGAGAAATGAAATACGGAGTAAATAAATTAGGCCATAAATTATAGTTAATGAGTTAATAATTGAGGGATGTCATTTAACGGATTTTAGAAACATTACATTGAAGCCTCATCCAAAATATCAATTATACCCCTAACATTTTTTAATTTTTATTAAAAATTTCTTTTAAAATTAAAAGCCATTTAATGTTCTAAGATTAGATCCAATGGCCAAGATCGTGTCTTATTTATTTTACGTTAAGGTTTGTTTTACAATAACCAACCCCTATATATATATATATATACATATTAATATATTACTTTATCCGATCAATTTTCCTTTTTTATTTTATTTTGATGTGGTTCACCTTGATCAAGTTCTTATTATTTTAATTTGATGTGGAAATATTTTAGGAATACCTCTCATCTGACAACATTGTCTACAACAATGATTCTGCCCACTGATTTGAATGCATACATACCGAAGGTGTGAATTAGTAACCATTGTTGCTAAAATCATGTTATTTTAGAAGTACAAAATTAATAAAGTTATACACTTAATCCTGTTTCATCAAGTGGAACTTGATATAGCTTTTTTTACCAAATGTTACTGGAAAAAGTTGTCATGCTTTACACTTCACTAAGGCTTCAAAAGCAAGAAAGAAGGCCCTGGATTTTGTTTTTTGGGACGAAGAGAAGGGTCAATGGTTTGATTACTGGCTTAATGATAACTTAGCGAGGTAAGGGGTTTTATAATATTATTTTGTGTGCATCAATACACTGCTCCCTGTTAACGTTTTAATTTCTTTTAATGATTTTAGGATGTTCATAATTGGGACGCCTCTAAGCAGAATAAGATATATTTCAAAGGCTTCATCCCTATATGGGTTCAGTTGTTCAACTCAGGTTTGTTTGTGTTTTATTTTTCATGAGTTATTTGCACAAACCAGAAAAATACATTAGAATCTTTTGATCCAAGTTCTGTTTTAAGTAACCATCTTTTGTCCAAAGCTTATGTGGGATTTACTTTACATTGATCTTTTGGAGGTGTGAGGGTAGATAACGTTTTTAAGAATGTGTACCTTGGTAATTATAATTTTTGTATGTCCATTTAAGTAATTATAAGTTTGCCAAAGTTTAGCTTTTACCATTGCAACCGGTAATATATGTAACGTGGCAAAAGATACTCTTGACATGTGGTCTATTGTGACCAGTTACAATGGTAAAAACTTATAAATATCAAAATGGACATTTCCTCATGCAAAAATCTTCAATGCAGGGGGGGAATGATGACGGGACCTAGAATTATAGGCAGCATGGATTGGAATATTGGCGATAATAGTAGGTGTGGGGTTCAAGGGTGCGGCAACGTTGCAAGAATGGAGGGTGGTACTCATGCAGGAACCATATCACCAATAATGGCTCAGAACACTATGAGTATAAACCACGGTTCACCTATCAACATTCAACAGTGCTATAAACCAACAACTTCATTTTGGTTTCACAATCATGGATACAAATGTCTTGAGCGGACCTGTAGGGCAATTTAGTGATGTCGGTTACAGGGAGTACGTTATTACACAAATTCACCAGGTCTCAGGCTGAAATGGTGTTCTGCAACTTCTTTCTGGTATCTCCATCCTGGAGACGGAGCCTTCACAAGGTAGACCAAATGTCTTGAGTGGGCCCTGGGTAATCCTTTCATTTTTGTACCTCGGGCTCAAGTGGTTTTATGATTGGCAGGAAGATTATAAAAACGAAGTTGTCAGAATGTCTTTGGTCTTTAAAATATAGCTCATTAACCATCTGGGTTGAAGTTTTTGAAATCGAAATTATTAACTTAAGTTAAATATAAGTCATGTTTAAACTTGATACTGCCGATTGGCTGTGTCGGTAATAATTTGGCCAACTCCCCAATGTAAATTGAGGGTGTGAATTGTTGTTCAAAATGAGGGTTGCACTAATATAATAAGCGTTTATATTCATTTATATTTCATTGTATTTGTTGGTTTACTATCTTTATATCAAATTATAATTTAACATCATCACAAATGACATATTTTATATATTTTTGTTTGGAAAAATTTTGTTAAAAGACCCGGGTTGAACACTTGAACCCGGGTTGATTAGCTAGTTTTATAATATACTACACAAACACTTAATGCATAATTTTAATAAATTATTCAAAAAGAATGGTAACAATATTATTTCCTTTAAGTACACACATCGTTTTTGTACCCACTCCCATGAAAAAATGGTGTTGTAAAAATCACCGTCCATTGAACAATTAAATACAAAAAAAAAAATTAAAAAATAAAATAAAAAATTGAACAACTTGTTCTCATCAAAGTACTGTTTTCTCAAAGAAAAAAGTACAGTTTTCTCCAACGTTCACCTTTCGTACTGCTACAATTTTCCAAAAAAAACTTTTTCGATACTACAACTCTTAAGCACACTTTACAACTAAAAATCTTTTCTTCATAAACCTCACACAAGATTCAAAGAGGATACCTTCCTCTCCACTCCAATTACCCAAATTCCCCCTACCATAAATAAAAACAATCTCACTCTCATTTTTTACATCTCAAAGCATCACTAAAAATGTTCAAAATGGCATTCTTCTTGTTGGCCCATCTTCTCTTCCTCTGTTCTTCTGGTAAGTCCATAAAAACAGAGTAGTCCTCTGTTCTTCTGGTAGTCCTCTGTTTTTACTCTGTTTTTTATAACTAATTTTGTCCCTTTTTTTCAGTTTCAGGTCAGGAATCATTACAAATTGTGACTTTTCATGAAGAATTATCATACATGGATCCAATTCAAACAATGGGTGTTTCAGTGAATCAAGAAAAGCTTAATGAGGTTTCAAACAACATTTTAATGGCTGAAAATTGGCTAAAAAAACATGTTTTATCTTACTATCCTTCAACTAATATAAGTTACATTGTTATATCTAACATTCTTCTTTGCAAAGATGAGAATGTTATAAATCAAGAAAAGATTGTGGGGATAACTTTGGATTCAATGAAGAATATATACTATTGTCTTACTAGATGGGGTTTAGAGAAAGAAATTAAAGTCTCTGTTTCTTTATCTTTAAAATGTGTACACAAATCATATCTTAGAAGTATTTTTAACTTCTTAAATGATATAAATTCAACTTATACTATAAACCCACCTCAATTTATTGATCAAGTTGTGAACTTGGTTATTTCTGAGCTGAAATTAGTGAACAAATTGGGTAAAAAGGTGAATTTTATCTCCCCTGTTTTGAAACAAGCAAAGCCCACATCAAGAAAGCTTTCATTCATTGATGATTTATGGTCAAATCCATCTCCACCGGAACATGTTGTTGAATTTTCACCGGCGCCGGAAATTCAGCCTCCGGCAAGCAGCCCGTCTGCACATTATGGGTTTAATCTACCGCCTTGTAACCCGCATCCTCGCCCTTACCACGCTGTTCCCCCAGTGGTGAGTAATGGTAACGGGCCAATGGCAGCACCGCCACTTGTGGTTGGTAACCGTGGCGGGTCAGTAGCGGCGCCGCCACATTTGGGTGGTGAAATGCTGTGGTGTGTGGCGAAGCCTAGTGTGCCATCAGAGAAGCTGCAAGAAGCGATGGATTACGCGTGTGGTGCTGGTGGGGCGGATTGTGGGCCGATAATGCCGAATGGAAGCTGTTATTCGCCGGATTCGGTTGTTGCTCATGCTTCATATGCTTTCAATAGTTACTGGCAGAAGAACAAGAAGAAAGGTGGTGTTTGTGGGTTTGAAGGGACTGCTATGCTCATTACTTCTGATCCAAGTGAGTATTCTTTCCATTACTGATAAATTTTTTCAATAAGTCGTTCATTTATATCGTTCTATAAAAGCACTTGGTGGTGGCATCACGTCGTGATTCTCACACTATATCAGTGTGATGGCACATGTTAGTATAGTGGCCTCAACGTGGTAACCTTCATGTCGGTCTGTGGCCATGTGTCTATTTTTTCGTTATTAATTAACAACAATTCACTGTGATTGACAGTGTGATACTACGGATGTGTCATGTTTTTTCCAATATGGTCAAGTATTCTAAGAAGTTGCTATCAAAACACAATCCAAACACTTTATTTAAGAAAATTGTTTATTAGACTTTATAAACATTAAACACTATAAAAGCAGCCGAATATGTGCTTTTTCTAACAAAGCTTATCCAGTAAGTCTTTTTTAAAAACAAGCGCATACTTACTTTCAAATAAGCTAACACAAATAAATAAAACACCTAATTGTTCTGAATTTAAATATTTGCAGGTTTTCTTCAATGTCATTTCCCTCTTGGCTGATTTTTTGGGGATGTGTTGTTTCAATGTGGAAGAGAAGCTGCTTAATTTTTGGGCAAGTCTGGTGGAGAAATAATTTATAGATACACTAGATGAATTAGAAGTTATAGAATTGCGCATTTTGTGTTCATATTCCACACATGCAATCTATGAACTTATGATATAATATATTCTGATTAAATATTTGCCGGAGCTACAACTATTTATTGAATAATGAATGTTATTTCATTCGAGTATTTGATTTATTTGCATGAGTTTGGCTTGTTTGTTTGTTATTCTATGTTTACATCTCACAGTCTAAAACAAATACAACTTTCGATATTGTAAAGGCGACAACCATGAAGAAAACATGTTGTAGATTGAGATAACTCTTATTTGTACGCTTTTCTTACGTTATGTTCTCGAGTTTTTTTTTAGAAAAGAAAAGAAGTTATAAGATCTCAAAATGAGTTGTGTTCTTGAGTTTTTTTAAAGAAAGAAAAGAAAAGAAATAAAATGAAATGAAAGGATTTTGTAGTTGTTTTTTGACATAATCTTTTCATCTCAAAAATGGGATGATTGGAAAGGAAATCAAATGATAGTCATTTCCATCTCATCTCTTCTTTTCTTTTATCTTCTTTTTCTTATCATTTCCTTTAAAAATAAACTCGAGAACATAGTACCACCAGTTTCATATCTAAGCATATTGAGAAGAAAAAAATAACATAATCTAATAAACATATATATCTTTTTTCTCATCCCTGTAGTTTCAATTCTTGATAACAAAAACTTATCGCAAGTGGCCGGCCGGTTTGGCTTGGTTCAACCAAAAAAGGCACGGGATGCACTAACTTACGTATGGCTGAATGCATGCGGTCTGGGAATTGGAAAGTCTTTCATTGACCGAGTTGAGTGACCAAGGCACGCTAGGCAACAACTCACTAGTCAAAAAAGACACAACTAGTCTTGGGATCAAGGCAACAACTCACTAGTCGAAAAAGACACGACTACTCCAAGCGTAGATATTTACCTTGCGAGGGACAAATTTATTTCATATTGTAGCGAAGAGACTATTAGGAAGAGTGGCATTGCCAATCATTTTATGAACCCCTTTCACCGAAAATTCCTTCATGCTTGATGTCGAGAATATCCAACAATCCGGCACATCACCAAGTTCAATAGAATTCATGATGTTGATGAGGTTTGTCAATTTGCTAGCCTCCACCCCACCCTTGATTTGTCTTCGCCAATTAGACACAAAAGTGTTATATATCTTTCCAACGGTCTGAGATGACAACCTTTTTTAGATAGCTCTAAGTTAAACAACCGAGGAAATTTGGTAGCCATATTTCCATTACCCGTCCACACGTCATACCAGAGAAAGTGTTGTCGCCATTCCCAGTTTTTTTCGATATGGAGTGCAATGGAATGATGCCAGATGAGTCAAGATCTGAAGCAACCGTATTAATAACATGCCAAGTTCCGGTCTTAGTGAAACCCGGATTCGTCCAATCAATAAACGAAATAGGATTATGAATGTTATTGATAACTTTAACCCAAAGAGCATTAGGATTAGTCACATACCTCCATCTTCATTTAAGTAATAACCATGATTTAAAGCATCCAAGGATCCTATACAAAGACCTCCATGCGCCTTACAAGCCATGATGGAATCCCAACTAACCTAATGTATTCTCCTACAATCGACATTTCCCCTAGAAGAACTTAGCGCACAGTGCTTCTAGCTTCTTTCTAACAGCAACCGGAAGGCGAAATAAGGACATAAAGTAAGTTCCCACTACACCAATAACCGGAATATTACTTTTTAATCATTCAAATATTTATAAATTTGTTATATTACGTATTCAGCCTGTGTGTTCACACGTAAACAAATACTAGTACTAGTATTATATATAACGAAGTGTGCCTCCATCTAGGTAGTTTTAAAACACATTGTTTTCATTGGCTTGGTTTCTATTTTAGCAAAACAAAAGGCAATTTATTACTTAAAATAACCTTCATTTAGAAATCTTCATATTGAGTTTAATACTAGCAAATTAACCTTTTTAAAACTTAAAGTCATGCCTGTCAACTGTTGCATCTTTAGAATAGATACTAGTAGCGAATAAAAGGTAATGTATCATTATTATCATACGAAGTTTTTAATTAAATGTTGTTGAAAAGCTTGTTACATTCCAAAATCTTAAATTAGGAAAGGAATAAATTACTTTCCCTTGGATCACTCAAAGTTAACAATATATTTTAGGGTAGTGATAAATTCACATGGGTTTTTATCCATTCACAATAACTGTTGCATTATATAGTTATACAGTACAACTATATAATGCATGAACATTCTAGCTTATTTTCTAATTTAGAACTATATAATGTACGTAACATTCCAAAATTTTATGGTTTTCCTGAACATTCTCGTTGAAGTATAAAGCATCTAATCGTGTTGTTTTTATATGGAAAAAAAAAAAACCCGTCGTATTCTAATATACTGTTACAATTTTCGATCAGCTAATTAAATATTTTTTTAATCATTATGTAGTTATTTTGTTTTTTACGTATTACTAAATCCAATCAAAATGTGTAGATCGATGTGAACACCCACCAGTCATTGTCCGCCAACAAAGAATAACTCTGGCAACTCTTTTATCTCAGTGGGACACGCTGGAGATCAAGTTCAAACCGATTATAAATTAATTAACCATTTCTTGAGTGAATTTATACAGAAGTAACATCGTAAAATTATTGAGAGAACTTAAATCCAAGATTAAGAATGTTTTGGTACGATATACAAATAGGAAAATGTTTTAATGTGTCATTGTTTATTCTATCTTTCTAAAATCTAAACTATACCTTGTTAACTAAAAAGAATTGGAGTTCAGTATGTTAATAGAACAAATCAATATGTGCATTTTAAAATAAAAAAGGAAGAAAAAAAAAAGAGAGAAAAAATTGGATAGTATTTGATTCCTAATTCCAAAAATAGTTGTAAATAATTTGGTGTTTTCAAATTATGAGGAAGTGCCTGGACAGCAAAATATTGTATCCTTTAAGAAAGAGTTTTGTGAGTGGGTTTATGAGGGTTGAGAAGAGCGTCCATTTATATATATGCAGTAGTGAATTAGGCTCAATGGGACGAACTCACGAACCAAGTAGATCTTTGGTATTGTGTTACTTTTTCTGTTTGTTTATTATTGGTAATTCGTGTTTGTGGTGATCAATCCTAACTGAAATTAGTAGTATTTTATTTTGTAGTAGTTTAAACAAAGAAACTGGTTGATCAACAAAGTGGTTAATTACTTAACTTGTTATTCAATCGAATTACCTGGTTGATTAATTAATTGTTTTTAACTAATATTTACCTATTCAAATTCTAGATGAACACGGGCTACAAGATTATGAGCAAAACGGCTTAACAAAATTGGACTAAACCAACAATGTTGATCATTTATTGTCAGATTACGTAAAGAATTTTTTCATAATTGCTATTATTCGTTTTAAAGATGTAGCTTATTCAACTAAACAAGCGAGTGACAAGTATGTAGGTTTTTTCTCGAATTTTCTGATTGGATCGCAAGTCCAAGCCCAAATCGAACCTTAAAAAAAAAATAAAAATTGAGTTAAATGATACAGTAACACTGTTGTAGGCTAGTGGGCTTGGTTGAACATGTTCGTGTTAGTGAACCGCATTATCCATATAAAATTGGCATTTGGGCAATTGGGCCTCAAAATGGTATTGAGATTCTGGTGTTTGTTAACTTCTGAAGTATTATACGATGATATTTTAAAAAATCAAATATATAATTTATACATTGGTAATTTTTCGCAATACGTTGTATAGATTGTGAAAAAAAAAATGCCTCTAGTTTTGTTTTTTGTTTTTTTTATACCTTTTTAACAAACAATCTGGGCCAGTTTAGCCCGTCGGTAGAGATCAAAGAATGGGCCAACAAGCTTTTATGATCTCCAAAATGAGGGAAATTACGCCATATAAGCTGGACAATTAATACAAAAAAGTGTAGCTTCATGATGTTCTAAAAAAAAAACTTTACATAGTGTCCTGGTCCAAAAGTGCAAGTCTATACTAGTCTAGTCGCAAACAAATTTCAAATTGAATTAGCGAAGTAATTAAAATAATATTTGGATAGGAAGCACATGATGATATATTCGGTTTGGGTTTTAAAATTGTTAAAATTGATATTGGTGTGGGTACAATCTATATTGGCAGGCGTGATGGCGTTTCTTTGACTGGGAAACCATTGTCTAGAATCTTGCTTAGATTTCTTATGTATCAAAATCTGTTAAATAACTAACATAACCATATTTTGTTTGGCAAATGATAAACGTAGTTCTGAGGCTGTGTTTAATTTGTTATGATACGATATGTTTAAAAGTGTTATACATTGAATATAACCACATCTTAAAAATATACATAAATATCGAAATATAACAATTTTATGTATGTTTAAAAAAATTAAGTATAATAGACTATGTTTTTTTATTTTATTTTAGAAGTTAGAACGGCAAGACTGTGTTTATTTTTTAAAACGATAAACTATTTTGCTATGCCTAAACTACACGAATGCCTGGGATAAAACCCAAGACTTCCGAAAAAAGCCCCCAATAATCCACCTCTACAAATGTAAGAATCAGGACCGTATGGAATATCATAAAGTCAAAAACTTTACCAACAGAACACCAATCAGATTGACAACTATGTGTATTATTTCTCATTTTTGTTTGACTTATTGCTTAAGACTTACTTATTAAAAATAAAATTAATGAAATCATGTGGTTAAAACGTCCACACGTGCTTCGGTTAAAAATAAGTACTATACTTTTTTTAAGTACATGGCAAACAGGTTAAGATCGTCGGTAGTCGTTTGGGAAGGTTTAATTTGTTTAGTTATTGCATATTTCATGTTTATCGTTTTGGTTTATAAAGTTAAACTTGGGCGGTGAAATCTTCACAACAAATATTAATCATACACAACCCATACACATTTAAATAAAACAACTATTAAAATAAAACAAATATAATCTTTTAACTAAAAATCGTTATGCATCATGTTCGATACCGATGAATAAAGATGGTCATCATGATTAATTGGTTTTATCGCTGATAAATCAGTTTTATCTATTTGTGTTCTGTGAATCTTCATGCGTCAGTTTTTATTATCTTGATCATGATCTATGGTCAAAATATTGTTTTATTTATTTTACATTAATATATATAAAACAAAGGTTCTTGAAAGAACTTTTTTTCTTTTTGTGTAACCGTGAGAACTTAAAATTATGTATTAAATTACAAAAAAATTTAAGTTCATTCACATTTGAAAAGTCATATTAGAACAAAAAAATTGTTAAAAACATGTAAAAGTATCTATGACTTGATATGTTTCACATATGAACAAATCAAGTTATACGTAATTTTACTTGGTTTTAACAATTTTTTTTTGTTTGCGTATGAACTTTTATTATGTAAACAATTGTTGGTTTTGGTCATAATACTTTACCGTTGTTTGTGTGTGTGTGTGGTGGGGGTGGGTTAACAATCATTAATATTTTTATTATTAATCTAGCAAGTTGCTAGAAACCCAAAAATACAAATGGAGGAAACAATCAAATACCACATCAATCTAAATAACCCAAACATTAGAGCCCCAATAATTTAACCATTGTTGGGTTTGATTTGATTAATTCGTTGTACTTTTAATTAGTATGACACACTGTTTTTATGTTTTCCTCTTGATTCATTACAACTTTAATAGTTTATATAAAAACTCTTGAGAATTTGAATATTTGGTTTAGCACAATATGTACGTTGTTTAATCTAAGAGAGCTCATCTCAGTCTCAACCAACTCAACTCTTGGAAACTGGAAAGCTCGAATTCGACTTGTAAATAGTTCCAGATGTCCAATCTTATCTCATTTTATTATATATCAACTTTTTAGTTATTTGTACATACATTTAGCTTTTAAATAAAGGAATAACTTGTATGCTTTAAATGAAGGATTTAATATATACATTTAATAACTTTTTGGGTAAATTACACAAATCGTACCTGACGTTTGTTTAAAATGACACTGGCAGTACCCCGTAAATAAAAATTATCCGAGACATACCCAACCTTTCAAAATTAGCACGCTGACCATACCATTTTGAACGAAGACTAACGGAGCGTTAAATATTCTTACATATTTAGTCCCCTCTTCCTTTTACCCTATAATTAAGAAGCATCATTGTCTTCAACTATATCTATATCTATATCTATTATTAATACAAAAACATACATATACATATAGATTTAAACATATATAGATAAATATATACATATACACCCCCATTGTCTATCACTCTTTCTAATTCCAAATCTATACCTATTTCCTAATTCCAAATCTATACCTTCTTCCTAATTTAAAATTAGGGTTTTCAAAACCCCCAAATCCAAATAGTACACACTGATGCTATGTATGCAGCTGCAACACCTAACATATGTGGTGCCCTCTTCACAGGGACGGATTTAGTTAGGAAATAGGTGGTTCATGCGAACCAGGTAACTTTCGAACCGTAGTGGTATTTTTAATGGAGATTTTTGAACGAACCACTAGTTTTGGAGTGATAGATCCATATATGAACCAGGAAAAAAAAATTCCTGGATCCGTCACTGCCTCTTCACACACTTTTTAAACGAAGGATATAATATATACATTTAATAACTTTAAGGGTAAACAACGAAAAGAAAACAACACCAACTAGTATGTGCATCGACTACCACGCCGAACGCTCTAACAATCCATGCTGAGTTTGGTTAAAGCCCCCGTTCCGTTAAAGATGCTCTAGGGATAACATGTTTTATAATGGTTGTTTACTTGTTTCGTTGGTCTACATAGTTGAATGGAATGTAACATTAATTAATTTAAATAAATAATTTAACAACCATACAACGATTAAATATATATATATAGGAATAATAAAAGTATAAAAGCATTTATATATAGTCCGAGCGTGTGAGTGGCAGAGATTGTGTTGTCCGTTTGTGCGAGAGGGAGGGGCCGCATTGTGGTCACCATGAGTATGAGCAGAGCATACATATATAAAGATTCATCAACTTTTACTTTACTGTTACGGGGCCCTATGCATATACCACTTTCGTTTTAACTAGTATATTTTTTTATGATCATTCTATAATATTCTATATCTATGTATATTCTAATAAGAATATGCCCTTGCTGAAAATGACATCAATCGATGGTTTTCAAACATCATTTTAGCAGTATAATTTGATTTCATAAGTTGGAAAATTGCTGCTTAATGCAACTGGGGGCTTGAATAAAGGGAAATTGAGAGAAAGAAAAAATGGTTCAAAGTGAATGTATTTAAAGACATTTGTGTACGTATTCGAACCTTGTTAGGCTACAAGTCACGACTTTACTAGAGACATTCACCTTCAAGTACGTATTCCTTGGTTATTGAGAAAGTATAGCAGGAAAGAAAAATTAAAAAAAAATTCAAAAGAGAGTAAAACTAACGATGTTGATCGCTTCAAGTTATTTAATAAGGTCAAAATATATAAGTATAGTTATTTTACTTTTAAAAAGACATTACACATTAAAAACTCGATGGAGATAACTGCCTACACTCTAGTAAAGCTAAAAGTATATAAAATCAGTGGTGGAGCCAACAGAGACTCGCCGGTGAAGAGAGAAAAAAGTAAATGATACATGTCAATTGATAAAAACGTTAATTCTTTAGTCCATTTTAAGTCTATGGTTTGTGTCTATTTATCATCACTCAATTGTAAATAAATTTTTTAGTTAAAGACATCTCAACTACAAAACATGCAAGGGACAACCAAACTATGCAATTATATATGTCAATCCAAATTAAACTTTAATCTACAAAGCAACTTTAAAAGATGGCAAAAACAATTATCTAAGACCAAAAAGGAATCACCAAGATTTTCTTTTTGCCAAAACACGTACACGTTCAGAAAAAGGTCGCCATTTCATTAGTCCAATATAAAGTATCATAATTTGGAATCTAATCTAATCACCATATATATATATATATATATATATATAGTGGGAACGGGGAAAGGTTATTGCGAGTTTTTTTTCCCGAGAACCGTGAAAATTTTAAAACTATGTATTAGATCACATGTTGATGCGGAACTATCCGGATATTAGTTTTATTATTTTTGACTCTTTGGCTATCTAATGTATTTAATTTAGCTGATGAACTTTATAGTTTCCTTGTCATGAATTCCAACTATAAATTGGGATCTAAGTTTAGTTTCTATGTAGTTTTTGATGAATAA
>JAOXNX010000011.1:18868546-18879170 GCA_028566075.1 Solidago caesia | reverse complement strand
TATAAATAACAGGGTTAGTAGGAAGGTCAGGGCGGGCCTTGGCCCATCCAAGTCATAAGGTGGCTTCGCCCCTGACTTTATATACTTTACTTCTATACATTCAAACCATTTTTCGAGCTAAATTGCCCATTATGTCACTTTTGATCCGTTTGCGTCAAAACCACCAATTTTACAACTTATGCACTTTCAACACATTGTAAGTGGTCTAACAACTCATACTAACTCGTTTACAACTTAACCAATTCATTTTGAAGCCAATATCCACTTTTATGCTAAATGCTCATTTTTAGTCTATTATTAGCCAAACACCAATTATAATCAATCTTTTTAACTACAAGGCCCACTAACTCATTTTTAGCACATTCATATCTTTCTAACTACATTTATATAGTGACTATTGCATTTATAAGTCCGTAAACTACTTCGGGTATTAAATTGCATATAATGACTTGTTTAACCCGTTTGGGTCAAACTTAGCCCAATGACCAATTCAACACTTCTATTACATGTCATACGGTTTATTAATCATCTTAACTTGTTTATAACTCAAATAACACGTTATTAATGTCATTTATCACGATTAGCGTAATTTCACCATTCTTACTCAATATAGCCAAACACAAGTAATCTATATCTATTTCGACTAATTTACTTACTAAATCATCTTAATTCATTTTAGTTCACAACAACACTTCATTTTACTTTCAACAAAACACCACTTAGCATAATCATGTTTCAACTAGTTAATAACTTTTTTTTTTTCTAACATAAAAATTGTTTCTTTTACTTGGTTTCTTAATCATAACTTTCTTATTACCTTTAACATACAATTTATCACTAGTTCATGATTCAATTACATCATGCAAAGATATTTTCAAGATTGTATCCTTTAATTATATAAAGCCCCCAAATCCCATTTTGTTATCAAGCTAGTAGTAATAATAATAATAATAATAATCATACATATAAAAGAATTTGTTTATACCTCTTAGTTGCATCATTAAGGCATATATAGCTTGAAATCACTTTTATAAGTTTTCTAACACTTTCTTCCACCTTTCCCACCTTGAATCCATTCCTAAATCACCATATCCTAAAACCCCAAATTTTACACACACTGACACCAAGAACACATACTAACCCTCTTTTGATTTAAGATGAAAATAGGGATTGAGATTTGTTTAAGATGGGGGATAATCACTTAGAGGAGATGGAATCACTTGAAGATTGCTTCCTGTTTCACCTTGATCTTTTCTTTCTTGCTCTTCGCTTAGGCCCCTCCCTAAGAAGGCGGCATATGCTCGACGTACGTTTTTTTTTTGTCGGCATGATAGGCACCAACCCATGCGTCATGGGTTGGTCATCGTCTTTGTATGGCATTTTTTAGACGAGGTAGGATGGGGTGAGGTGGGGATATGTGTGTGTGGGTTTATAATTTTTTAATTGGGGATGATGTGAGGATGAGGGTATAGGGAGGGGGTGTTATTGGGTGTGTCTTGGAGAGAGAAAGCTGATGTGGCAATGAATATGAGAAAAAGATGACGGCATGATAGAGAGAGGTCTTAAAGCCGTGACTTCAAACACACACTTGATTTTTCTTGAAGCTTTTAAAGTCTTATGAATGGTAGGAACCGTTTTGTACATAAAAAAATGGAATTAAAACATGTACATTATAACCTTTAAAACTACATCTAACTCTCAAAATAACCCAAAAGTTCTTTTTACTAACTTTAATGTATATTTTTATATTTGGATATATTTTAATTCACTTAAAATGAAATAACATTATAACGTCATAAATGTCATTTTAGACTTTTAAAATATATTATTGTTTTTATTATAATAATACTTTTGAAAAATGGGATGTTACATTGCTTCCTCCCGAGGTTTTATGTCGACAAACCTAAAAAGGATCAAGGGCTTTCCTCGTATATGATCGTGTCGTTTACTTTTACTTAGCATTTTATTTGCAATTCTTTGATCTTATTTAAGATCTTCACATTTTAATCACTTAATCATTTGTTTTAAAAATAGATCTTTGTTTCTGTGATTCATTCGTATCGAAAATATTTTATTTACCTTCATATAGATCTATTTTGCATATTTACTTCACATTTTACAAGTATGTTTACTTTTTCACAATCGTCTTATTTTCAAGCATTTCTTATTTTAAGATCTTACAATATTAAACCTTACAAATTAAAGTTTGGTCACTTAATTTTCTTAAGTTTTTTTAGTTGATTATCTTAGGTATTTTGGCAAAACATGTGCATTTTTCTTTTAAACAAACATTGTTTTGAAAAAATAAGTTATACATACCTTTCCAATACGTCTATAAATCGGTTTTACAACCACAATCCCAAATACGCTGTAACTATTCATACTTCAAAAGCCATCCACTAAATTTAATTGACCAAAGTTTTATTCAATTAATTTATAATTGCTTCGTTTCGTATAATATAATGGTTTTATACACGCTTCTCTCATCGTGGCTCTGCCCACGTCGAGCTCCACCGGATTGAACCACGCCGGTTCCTTAGTGGATCATACCATAAGTTTGACATGATGTACGTTCACGTTGTTGATATGTTTTTTCAGTTTCAAACACTCTTACATCCATGTTTTTTTTTTCTGTTTTATTTTAGGTGTTTATATTTATAGTTTAATTTGTCTCACTTTAAATGTCTATTATCAAAATAAATTGACAAATTGAATAATATGCTTAATAGTTAGATACAACAATATGTTATAATTAATTCTTATACTATTCTTAAATTTTGTATTAGTCATAAATAAACATTTAGAATATATTTTTAAAGTATACAAGTAAAATGATAATGTGCAAAATAAGATGGACCAACAACATATTGGAGTAGAGAGAAAGATGACGTGTGAATGACGCTAGCAGTTGAACCCACATGTCAGACAGTAGGACCACACGTGCCATCTGTTTCTTGTTTCACACGCTTCCTTCTGTAACAATTATCACTATCTTTTCATGGAAGATTTTATCTCTCTATTTTTACGGGTTTTTTTGGACATATTAACATAATTTACCCTTTTAGGTTACGGGTCAATATATGTCTTCTATTTATTATTTATTTATTTTTTTAATCAAATAATCAAGATTTTGATTTGACAAAACTTATTAAATTTACTTTATACAGTACTAGACAAATACTCGTGCGATACGACGGTATGGCGATGACGATGAATGGTGGTGGTGGTAGCGGCGACAAGTAGTGTATGTTATTAATGTAAATGTTATTGACGTAAAAGTGACGGTGTAGTTATTTTAAGAGTTAAGAGGAAGATGTTATAAATTAATTTCATTAAGGATATTATAGATATATTAAGAAGAGATGTTTAAATCATTTGAAACGTATAAGACTTTATGATCTTCAGTTTATAGTATGAATAAAATAAATAAATATATTATCAGATTACCAGAAGTCTTAAAATTATATGCCAAGTATATATATATATATATATATATATATATATATTTAGGGCAAGGTTCTTGTGAAAACTTTTTTATTTACAAGAACCGTGAAAACTTTAAAATTATGTATTATATAACATGTGAATGACTTCAATCATGTGTGAAAACATAATAAATGTTCATATGAGAAATTTTTTTTTATTAAAAACATATAAAATTACGTATAACTTTATTAGTTCATATGTGAACGAATTTGTTCACATATACCATTCATATATGAACATATCAAGTTATCAAGTTGTAATTTAAAGATTCTTATGCTTCTTCCAAATCAAATGGTTTTCAAATGGACTTTTTCCTGATAATATTATTTTATATGTAACTGAATGAATTCATAACATGGATTAAGCCCATTGGACTTAGCACTTACTATTAGGCTATCTATATATTACAAAGATACACAGATACTTGATATACATTAATATGGATAAAGCCCGCCCCACACAAACTAAATCTAAACTAAGGAATTAATGTATGAAACAGTAGATATGGCAAACATCTAGGCCCGTCGTCTGGCTTTTAGTCTGGTCCTATTTTGGACCGGTCTAGACCTTCGGTAATAAACCGGCCTTTCAAAAAACCATTTTTGTTTTTGCCTTGAGGCTGGTCTGGTTTTGTTTACGCGAGTTCAGTCTTTTTCTTTTGTCTAAAACAAATTTTTCAGTAAAAAAGAAAAAAAGAAAAACCTTTTCAAGAAACCTATAAACAAATTAGTTCATATAAAAATAGCGACAACTCTAAGAGCATCTCCAATGATAGTTCTTTTACTTCCTTATAAAAAACATAAACATTTTACTAATAATTTTATTAGAGTATTTGTAGCGGGGTGGTGTGGACGCCGTAGTTGGGCAACCACCGTGCATCATAGGTCGTTCCATTACGGAATCCGTGTCTTTTGGGGATCGTTGGCCCGACGTCCACATGTAGAAGCTGGCTTAAGCCTCGGGTCGTACTTTTTAATGTTTTCTCTTTCTTTTTTTTTGGTTGAGTTAATTGCAAGAATCGTCCTTGTGGTTTGTTCACTTTCACACTTTCCATCCCTCCTTAAGAATATTAGTGAAATTGGTCCAAACCCATTGTTTTGTTGCCTGATTCATCCCTTTGACGGATCCCATCCATATTAGGCCGTCAAACTCCATCACGTGCCCCTCACGTGAGGGCACTTTGGTCTTTTCCACAAACCACATGGGCGATTCTTGCAATTAACTCATCCCCTTTTTATTAACTTCTCCGTAAACCTAAAAATCTAAAATCCGGGTCTTGCGGGGGTCGTTGGTCTGACGTTGACGTGTAGGAGCTGGCCTGGGGTCGTGCTTTTAATTTTTTAAAATTTTTTTTGTTGATTTAATTGAAAGAATCATCCCCTGTGGTTTGTGGAAAGGACCAAAGGGCCCTCATGTGAGGGGCACATGACATGATGCCTAACATTGACGGAATCCATCAAAGGGATGAAACGTGCAACAAAACATACAATGGGTTTTAGACCAATTTTACTAAAATTCTTGAGGAGGGATGGAAAGTGCGAAAGTGAACAAACCACAGAGACAATTCTTGCAATTAACTCTTTTTGGTTTCAGCGATGACATTAGATAAAAACAAAAAAAAATGACTTTGGTTCGAAAGGGCTAGAATCAAACGGCTATATTGAAAAAAGTTATATTTTTTTCAATTTTTATATCCTTATAAATACATTAATTTTTTTCAATTTTTATATCCCTATAAATACATTACTAAACCACATTCATTTCATCAATCATATATGCTTTCAATCTATCTCAATTTATCACATACAACACATTTTTTATACAAAATACTTCAATATAATCTTCAACAGTGGCGAAGCCAGGATTTTGTCTAGAATCAATAAGTACCAAAATATGGTCATTTGTGTCTAATAAAACCATGAAAGTCTATTTAAAAACTAGGCCAAAAATATATTAGAATAGACCAAATTTACAAATAAGAAAAAAAAAAGTAGCTTAACATTATACTAATATTACACTATCATTAATTGTTTCCGAGATAGGTGTACGTACTTCAAGGTCATTGGACAATTCTGCAAAACGCAACAAAGACCATGGAGCGAAAACAAAATAAAAAGAATTATGTACACGTGCTTCATATTGCATAATTTGATCATCGAGGAATGAGATTTCAATATATGCCCCATTGATGAGTGGTATGTTACTCCAACTAATAATGATGCACGGTCATTTTCTGAACAATCTCAAATATGTCTCCAAAGAGGCAGCGAACTGCATGATCGAGATACACATGAAAATCTTCGTGCAGATCTTACGGATAGGGGTGTTCAAAATCGGATATCCGAAAATTCGGATAGTGGATTTGCCCATCCGAAATCCGAATCCAAAATTTCCAACATCCGAAAATCGGATACCCAAAATTTCAGATTCGGATAGCAGATTATCCGAATATCCGGAATTTTAATTTAAAAAAAAATAAACAGGAAAAGAACATGATACATTGATACATATATTTGAGGAAAAGCTTAAATGGATCTTTGCCTATAAAAGTTACACCATATGTCTTTCAAAGTTTGTCTTCTCTTTTCTTTCTTTGATCAAAAATAAAAACCTTAAATGGGAAAAAATAGCATCTGCCATTTGAGTATTAAAGCCACAAAAAGAAATCAAAGATGAAGTGGGGATATCGGATATGGATGCACCATGTTTCCCGAAAAGAAAACAAAGAATATGAGAAGCGGGTTTCCGGCATCGATTTCTTTTTCGAGTATCTTAGCCCAGATCGAAGCGATACGAACATTAGACTCCTAGATTAAGGAGATGCAATAAAGAAATGGAAGGTTGTTGGTTGTAGATAAAATAGGCAAATGGAAATACATAGGTTGAGAGGTTTCTGATAGAAGGGAAACATGTAATAATAATAAATTAAATGTATAATATATATTAACAAGTGGCTGTATAATACCATAATATTAAAATGCTTCTAATATAAGAGATACCTCATCCCATTAAAAGTCCAAGACAAGTTCAGCTTGCGGCCCAAGCCCAACACAACTACACTAGTATATATATCTGTTTGTAATTTCGGATTTTCGGATAATCCGAATATCCGAAAATTTTGAGAACTTCATCCGATATCTGAATCCGAAAATCCGGATATCCGAAAATCCGGATATATATCTGAATTTTTGGATAATTTTGGATCGGATTTTCGGATATTTCGGATTACGGATTCGGATTTTTTGAACACCCCTACTTACGGAGCACGTTTGGCAACGCAATAATAAATAGATTTTATTAGAAAAGTTGTTTAATTATTGTTATTTAAACTATTCTATATGTTTGTATTTTTATTTATTGTATTTTTTATATTTAGTTTACTTTATGTTTTTAGGATATCTTATTTTATTAGAAAATATGATATGGTGTGGTTGCTAAGTGATGCTGATATGTCTATTTTGGTGTGGTGGCATAACCATTAAAGTGTTTGGTTGAAAGATACGAATCACTGAGTTTATAAGAGCACAAGGCAAGGAGTGCTTGAAATGAATTTATCGGCCCTCTCAAATCCTACCAATAGGATTCTGTCAACTCATTTCAGCCTGCCCTCCCAACCATTTTCAGTAGCGCCCGTATGATTTCAGCTCTCCCAAATTTATTTATTTTTATAATAATTAAACTAAACAATTTAATAAAAAGCATAACATTTCATTAAAAGTTAAAAAATCAAGAAAACTACATTGCATCATTATTTAAAAAAACCAAAAAAAAAAACAAAAAAAACTACATAATATTTAAACCTCTAAATTAAGTCTTCAATCGGTGGTGGTTGAGCCCTGCGTCATCAAGGTATGTCAAATCTAAACCCGCTACGTGCTCCGTAATATCATACAGGAGACGATGATGGATGTTTTCATCACATAACTCCGGTAGTACACTTGGGTCATAAATTACCGGGACCGGTTGGTCCATTATATGAACCGGTGATATTGTCCATCCGTCGTCCTTTATGATCATGTCGTGCAATATACAACACGTTTCGAAGATTTTTCCAATCTTCTCTTTTATGAAAGGCCTAAGAGAACGAGCAAGAATAACCCAATTTCCCTTAAGAACACCAAAAGCTCATTCGACATATTTTCTTGCCGACTCTTGTACTTTTTTGAATTTCTTTTCCTTCAGATCCATTAGATGCGGAAATGCTTTAAAAAATGTTGATCACTTAGGATAGATTACATCGGTAAGATAATAGCCACATTTGTAATAGCGCCCATTTACAGTAAATGAAGTGTTTGGCGCCGTTCCATTTCGCTCGGTAAGATACAAGGGCGACTGATTCAACACATTGATATCGTTGTTTGACCCGGGAGGACTAAAAAACGAATGTCAAATCCACAGATCTTGTGAAGCTACAACTTCAACCATAATAGTCGGCACTTTATGATCACCTCTCGTGTATTGGCCCCTCAACTGCCTAGGACAATTTTTCCATTCAATATGTGTACAATCAAGGCTACCAAGCATCCCCGGAATGTGATGTCTTTCTTCATGCGCCTCTTTCAAGCGTGCGACGTCGTGAGCCGTCAGCCTACGTAAGAACTCTCAACTATATAAAGCAATGACCGCATCACAAAAATATGTAAGGCAATCACGTAAATAGTCATCAAAGTTATCTGGAGGTTCAGTCGTTGCGAGTTGTTTAATTGTCGACGTGCATTTTTGTAGAGATGTGAAGCTTTTTTTGTTCCTGACGTCCATGCCCTCTTGAAAATACTCGAAATTTGCTTCAATATCACCAACAATTTTCGTGAACAAACGTCGAATCATTCGAAACCGATGCCGGAAAAAATTCTCTTCAAACTTTGGTTCTTCGACGAAGTAGTCACGCATTAGTGTTTCGTGAGCTTCTTCCCGGTGTCGTTCAATAGGAGCCCGAGTATCGATAGAGCTTCCCGAGTCTTCAAGCTCTTCGAGCGTGGACTGAAAAAAGGCAAATGAACTACCCGTCGATAACTCGAGAAGGATAGGTGGGTGGGATATCTCGTCGGAAGAGCATGAAGAATCCATTTTTTTTTATAAGTTGGATGTTTTCTATTTATAAAGTATAGAAATGGTTGTGTTTTGTTTGGGTTAAAAGTGTGTAAATTTATAAAAAAAAAAAAGGGAATTTTTTTTTAATTAATGAAAACGGTCGGATTTTTTTTTTAATTAATGAAAACGGTTGGATTTTTTTTAAAATTGGTCAAACAAAACAGTCATATGACCGTTACAAACACCATCTCTTCATTTATCAGCACCGGTTTCACAACCCGTCCAACCCATAAATGCCTATCGGTGACGGTGTTCCCCGCCGGTTTTGTAACGCCTCGAAATTTAAAGGTATTAAAATAACCTACTTTTGTAGTTTTATCATTTAAATAAGTTCCTAGTATTTAATTTTGACTAATGGGATTAAAATAGTTGGAACTTTAGTGGCTAGCGGGTATAATAACCCCTATGTTTTAATTTGGAGCCGTGACATCCAAATAGAAGGCCAACTCCTTCCCTTCCTGATTAATCTAAATTCATTTCCAAGATTATACTTTATGTTCTCAAACCTTCATCCTAAGTAACTCAAATTCATAGTATCATCAAGAAATTTCTATCCTTCTATCTAATGACTTTCAAGTGGAAAAAGATGTGTGTGTGGTTGTGTACTTGTGTATATGTATCGACACATAGAGAAAGGAAAAAGGGATATTTGGTGAATTTTATCTCCACTTTAGTAACCTAATTCAAAGGTATTATCAATTCCTAATTCTCTTGTTAATTGAAATAATTCTAGGGTTCTTGGTAATAATACAATTGAGGGGTTTTTAGGAAATTGATTGTGTAATGATATGAGCCCTAGTATTATTGGTCTATGAGTGACCATATGTTGTTATTACTAGTGATTGTTAGCTAGCTCACATAGAAATGATGATTTGATTATAGAATTGAGATTACTAGTGGTGAATTGCTAGTAATATGATTATGAGCAAATTGGGAAATGATGAATTTGAATGTGGTATAGCCACATGAGATAATTAATGACAGAATGATATGAATAAAAAGGGAAGCTAGTGAATTATGGCTAGATAGCCTTGTTTTATGATGATAGCCTTATATATGTGCATTTGATTATTGCTAGGTGAAAAGCAATCTTAATTGTTGTTTTGGTCATCTTGGATTGAAAATATTGCATTGGAGGTGAGTATTATTGCATACATATGTATATATGTTGGGTCAATTACAAGGTGATGGTGGATTTCCATATCTTGTAATTGATTAGGTTAGGCCAAGGCGTGGAGTCCTTTTTGTATATACTGCTCTATCGCACCGCGATTGGAGTCCTTTTTGTACCAATTTTGTGTCGAGCCAAAAATCACGCCGCGATTATCCTTGGTCGCGTCGCGATGGTTTAATCATGCTTTATCGCACCGCGATGTATGTTGTATCGCGCCGCGATTGATCAATTGTGCGTAATTGCGTCGCGCTTTGTCTTGGTCGCGCCGCGATTATGGTCTGGGTCCTTTAAAAATTAAAAAAATTTTTTTTTTACGTATTTGGGTCGAGTCGTTTCATTGACTATACAGAATCGATTTAGAAACTTATTGGCAAGGGGCTTTTGAGGGATTTTAGCAGCTTAAAAGCCATAAGCTTTTAAATATAAGCTCCTTTTGAAATTGTAGCCTTGTTTGAATATGCATTTGAGATAAAAAGTCGCAGCCCAAAAAGCTCCTAAAAGCCCCAAAAGGTCTTTAAAATAAAAGTTTGTGTAAGAAAGGTTGAAAAATTTCCTAGTCCCAGCCTCAAACTCCAGCTCGAAGTTTTTGTGCCAAACAAACCCTTAATATAAATAGAACCTTAAAACCAACTTCATGTCTAGTCGTAAACTTATTGGATAAAGATTCTCTCAAGTTGAAAAACAACTTGAACTAAGTTTATTTGATTGTCATAAAAATAAGATAAACCCAATTTTAAATTTTCCATAAGGTGAAGAATTTATAGCATGCTTTAGTTGATTCTAAGGACGCGTTTAGTTAGAAAAACACCCCTTGTTTTTCATTTTTGTTTTCCAAAAAAACATAGCTAACAGAAAACGCGATCAAATCATAGT
>JAOXNX010000011.1:18848153-18859905 GCA_028566075.1 Solidago caesia | reverse complement strand
CTACACTCGGCATATATACGAAATGTCAAGACGAGATTTAATGGGGCAAATATATAGGTATGTGTGTATGTTTTTAATATTTTTTTTTATTGGGGATAAGGTGAAGATGAGGGTATGATAGGGAAAGGGTAGTTCTTGGGTGTGTCTTGGAGAGAGAAAGCTGATGTGGTAGTCAAGACGATGGGATGACGGCGTCAGGATAGGAAGAGGCCTAAGAGTCATCTCTGAGAATGTAAAAAATAAAAATAAAAAATTCATGCCCTGGCTCGAGAATAGGAAATGGGACCCTACAAGAATTTTGTTCCCCAACGTCGTGTTTAGTCAAATTATCAAAGGTCGGTGTTGAGAAGGCCTGAGTTTAGATTATGTGACTGCCGGCTGTGGGAACGTCTGTCTTTAACATGAATGTTGATCATTGTAATTTTGGAGCATGTGGTGGCTGAAGAGTTACATTATATTAAACAACATAAAATAAGTTCATCGAAATCAATTATATATATATATATATATATATATATCTATATATATCAAATATATGATTTTTTATGAAATAATTAACTTGTACATATATTTCCTACATGATTATTGTGATTATTATTATTATTAATTATTTGAGATAAATATATATTATAATAATTTGAAAAGAAAATAACTTTTCCACATACAATTATACTATTAATGTACTATACATTTTCACACTTACCCAAACAAAGAAAACACTTTCTTCAGCCTCACTTTTTCCTTTCTATTAAAAATCAAAATAACTCAAGTTTTTTATTCTGATAATGAAGTGATCTATCTCAAAACTAATGCTTCCATGATCAGTGACTTCCAAAGAAGATGCTTATGACAACGAATGTAACATTTGTATGTATTCTTTATTATTATTATTTTTTTAGCAAATTACAAATATACCATTAAAATAAAATAAAAATTACATTGTACCGAAATTAGAGTGGGGACAGCTACCCACACTGCCCCCATTGTAAAGCCGTCCCTGGCTCTATGTGAAGAACAAATGTATTTTTAATCCATTAATTAATTTTCCTTCTAATTTGATATTATCTTTCCTTAATATTTTAAGGAAAAAAAGTATTTTAATAATATTAACATCCGTGATTTAAATCTATATATCAAAAATATATGTTGTTCCCTTTTTGATTAAATAGCTAGATTATTATTATATCATTACTTTTGAATTTATTCATGGGTTTTTACTTCATATCTTTTGTAACATAAATTTTTTTTTTTTTTTTTTTTTGAACGGCAATAAAGTATATTACTATATATGAACAAGGACACTAGTAGAAAAACTAGTATCCGAAAGTACAATATCTAGAAATACAAAATTATACATAAACTAGACCCATCTTGAACTTTAACTGCTAAGAGTGTAAAAGGGTTGAAAAAACTTATGTCAATTAAAGAAAAACCAAGACATAAGAAAAAACCTCACCAACAAAGGCCGATCCACCGGTTTTCACTTTGCGGTGTTTTTGTTACACTCCCAAACAAGTTAGTCTTAATTTTTGAAGGTTTATTGTAGTATATCTAAGATTTAGAATACTGTACCCCCCCCCCCCTTCCCTCAAATTACAGGTTTGATCTCCCTAAATTATCCTCATTCTTATTCACTATTTTAAACATCTCCACTTTATATACCTATGTTGCCCTTATATATTTACACCATCTATCCTTTAACTCTTAAAATACTTACACTACTCCCTTTACATCACTTATCTTTACATCAATTACCTACACTACTCGCCTATAACATCCTAAATATTTTTATCTTTGAGTTTAACTTTGTCGTTGGTCAAATGGTCAATTTCTACTATTTGACCGTTAGTTGATTCTTGACACCGTTAGTTGCTTAAATTGTTAACTAATTAATTATTGTTGTTTAGATTATTAAGGTGATGCTTGATTGAGTTGTTACTGATTAAGAGATGTTATTATGGTTGTCGGTTTACCATTAAGTGCTCGTTTTGTTGTTTGAGTTCCCGGTTTGTTAGTTAGAGCCTTAACGGTCGTTCTTTTTAAGTTAAGGGAATTTTAGTCTTTTGCTAAAAAGATGGCAGATGTTATTAGGGATTAGGCAGCCCTAATCCCTAATTTGCTCTAGGTTTTAGTGTGTGTTTATGTGTGTGTGTTTCCTTCGCAATCTTCTAGCAATATCCTTCAATTTCGTGTCGATTCGAAGTGATCTAAGGGTTGCATTCGATCTTATAATCATCCATCAAGGTATTGATTGTAATACTTGATTATTATCATTCGTTTTCATATTTTTATATTGTCCATATCAGAGTTTGTTGATTGGTGATTGATAGAATAACGTTTTGTTAATAGATTTGGTGATTTCGGGTCAACCGGTAATTGTTATTGCAATCAATTGGTGTATTGAATTTCCCTAAAGGTATGAGCACATTATTGATGATATTTTGATGATTCAATAGATACAATATGAGTGTCAATTCTGGTCTTGATCATCTGTGGTTAATTGTTATCGTTTTAATTCGTTTTCGTTAATTCGGTAACCTAATAAGTTGAGTATTGTTTTGCAAATTAATCGGAGGATGATTGATGGTGTGAAGCCATCAATTGACTCTTTAAATAGTGTATTTTGATGTGTATAAGTTTTTGGTAAGATTTGGGATCGTTTGGGTATCGATTTGGGGTGAAAATCAATGTTTTTGTGTCCGTCAGGCCTTGTGAGCGACATACCCCCTGAGCGAGAGCGGGATCGAAGAGGTGAGCGGCGCTCACAAGGGGTTAGTAGACCTGAGTGGCGCTCAGGCTCTTTTTGAGCGGCGTTCCTAGCCATTGATGCGCGTTTTGGCTTCGTTTGACTCATATTTCGATCATGCTTTCATTCTAGGTCGTCGGGAACATTCGTTGAGCACGGTAAACTTGTTGTAATTGCTTGTGGAGCTTGTAGAGGTAAGATAACTACCTTTTGACACGAGGCACACAACGAGAACTTAGTTTTTATAATAAACGATTGTTAAAGCCCCTTCATATGCTTATTAAGTCTTGGGAACTTAAGGGAGGGCTTGTGATTGATATCCATGCATACTATCCCTTAGTTTACTGTAGTTAATAATATTATGCATGCTAAAATGATTGAAATGATTGTGGTGATTGATACAATAGTATAAACGATTGATATGTTGCTTAGGATTGTATGATTTTTTTGAAATTATGATTGTATGATTGATTGAGATTGTGATTGTATGATTGATTATTGATTGGCCTATACATATAGTACACTAAACTCATGTAGGATTGCCATTTTCACGGATGCACGATAGGGCCCCTAAAATATTGAGATTGAAACGGTTGATAGTACCCGAGTATAAATTACGTTTGAAAGTGTTAAGCTTAACCCATGCTAACCCTCGTGTGGGGCTGGTGTGCTTATGCTGGGTCGGACGGGGTAGTCATGATGCCCCTTACGACATGGTCACGATTGTTTGAGTTTGCCGGGTGGTTAGGACCGATCACCATGCATTGTTAAACGGCCTACTCATGGATTTGGTTATGCCTATACATAACGACGCCAATGGACCACTGATATGTCTACCCATCATGTCGGGTGCAAGGTTCCCTAAAGGTCGTTTGGCCACCTATGCACATCTTACGGTTGTATTGATTTAAGTTACTTATGTCACACTTATAGATTGAAAATGTCATAACCTATGATTGATAAATGAGATTGATATTAACGCTTGATATGATGGTTGAAGTTGCTAGGCACATGTAGAAATGTAATCTTCCTATTGCGCCATGTTGGTTGATATGTGATATTACTTATGCTTTACACGCGTGGTTCTCTTACTCGGCTTTTAAAGCTGACACTTGTTTGTTGATATGTTATGTTTCCCCAGGTTGCTCATTGATTGGCTTATAGAGTGAGGCTTGGGTAGAGATTGCTTGTTAAAGACTTTTACCTTGGCATGCCTCATTTATTTAGACTGTTCTTTAATATGTCATTGAGATTGCATTTATGTTCGGTTGTTTGGATTGATTATGGATTTTTTGAATTATCATTGTGATGCAATAAATAACACCAAAACCTTATAATGATATTTCCGTTAGGAAATGATAATGTTTTTAATGGGACGTTTCCGCATTTAATGGTTGTTTATTGAAAATTTTTGAAATCCATATTTTTATAAAGTTAGGTGTTACATCGCCGCCGCCGCATCGCGCAGGCACTCCTCTGGTATATAATAAGATATCGACCATATTATAAATTTGTATTTGATAATAATATTAGGTAACTACAAAATAGGATTGTTAGTTTATTTTAATTTATCTAGACACGTGTCTTTCAAAGAACAGTTCTACGTGTCGATCAAAGAAAGCTTAAATTCTCTTTCAGTATATTGGTAAATATAGTTATAAAGATCAAGGGCCACCTGTCACTGTTTATGTGGGGGCCCATTGTGGGGGAGCCTAACAAAAAATTGGCGCGGGTTCTATTAATGTAAAAATAATTGATGTAAAATGGTAAGTGTAGTTATTTTAGGGGTTGAATGATGTATATTGTAAATAATTTCATTAAGGGTATTATAGGTATATTAGGTGAATATATTTAAATTTGTTAATAAATGATAGAGGTAGTTTGGGTAGTTCAGTAGACTTTTTTAAGAAAATGTGTGTGGGGTAGCCATGAGCAAAAACCGGGTATTGCCCAACCCGACCCGAACCCGAACCCGGAACCGGTTTTTGGTCAACGTGGACCGGTTTTTTACCAGGTTTATTTGACAGAAACCGAACTCGACTCGATTTGTACCCGATTTTGAACCCGAAACCCAAACCGGTGCCTACCCGTCGGGATTTAAAATACTCGAACTCGACCGAGCCTTTATTTTCAAGCTCGAGCTCGCTTTACTAATCGACACTTTCGAGCTCGGCTCGGCTCGATTCGATTAAGTATTATACTAAATTTTAAATCAAATTAGTCCTATAAGCTCGATAATTTCAATCTCGAATCGTTTAAGCTCGGCTCGGAAGGATAATAATTATGTAAAAATATATAATATTCAAGGTTAAAATTGTAAAATAGCATAAGCTCGATTAAGCACGCGAGCTTTTCGAGTAGGCTATTTTGAGGCTCGAGCTCGACTCGACTCAGACCGAGTCAATTTCGAATAACTCGTGAACTGTCTGGTCTCGTTTACACCGCGACATGAAGCACTGATAAAGAAATTCATCTTTTAAAAAAAAATTTAATAAAAAAAAGAAAAGATGCAACAAACTCACATTCAATGGGCCAACGGGGATCCAAAAAGAGTAATAAAAACGTGAGCTTTTCGAGTTTTCGTATCAAATTCAAAGCCTGCCACAAAAAGAAAAGAACAAGAAAGCACGAAACAAACACACAATGGGGGGTTTATACACACATAAATCTTTTACCCTCTACCTACCCACCCCACACCACACAACGCCACATTCATCCCTTCCCTGTATACATATAGTAATAATAATCTAATAATAATAATAATCATCTGCTAGACACACCACACATAATCTTTTACCGTTGACCGCCGCCACATTCACACACACAATGGAAGATGTTAGGGCTAGCTCCGCTTTTGTCGCCGCTCATTCTTCCCACGTGACTGTTGATTCCGAAGGTAAGGTTTTCACGTTAATGTGTTTTACATATTTTACGTTACGTCCTAGCTAGTTAAACATGTCGGGGGTGTCGGCAGTGACGAAACCAAGATTTTAGGTCCGGGGGACCGAACAGTTCATAATCTATGTGTATGTTTTATTGGAGGGCTAGATTAATACATAAAAATAATACTAGAAATATAGAACATTGTGGGTAGACTCGGCTACCCTTTGCTTCCATGTAGCTCCGCGGTGTCGGGGAAATGTTTTTGGAAATGGTCATGAAAAGCTCGAGATAAACTGGACAAGAAAAACCTCGTGAGCTGTGTTTTATTTTTCTAATGTAAATTTGTGTTTTGTTTTTTTAATGAATGTTTTGTAGGGATAGAGAAAGTGGTGGAAAGTGTGGAGAATTCGATACCGAAAGTGGAATGGAATTATGAAGGGATACATTACTTTGATAATGGTCCTTTGACTGTTCAGTACTTGTTTGTTTTGGATGCTCTTAATTTCTGCTTTTGGCCTGGTAATCCAATGAACTACATTTTCCTTTAACTTCTCTCAATTGAAAATTAAGTCTAGAGGGTGTTTGGCTTTGCTTATTTTCAACCGCTTATTTGAGTTTGGCTTATCTTTGATAAGTCTCGTTTTTTTGGCTTATTTTTGGATTTATGAGCTTATCCTTGATAAGCCAAATGCAAATAAGTCAAAATAAGCTAAGCCTAGCACCCATCTAGTACTGGTTTTGACATAAAGATGTTTAATTGCTTATGATTGTCAATAGAGTAGATACTTAAAAGGGCAAAAAATGCAACAAAAAGTACTATACTTTTAGAAATTTATATCTGACGTACAAAATACTTTTATTCTTTTGTTTACCGAAAGTATTCAGTTTTTTTCTGACACAAAAAAAGAATTTTTAATCATCTGAGCGGATGCTATCACCTACCACCACCTGACGGGTGGTCGGCTTGATGACCTGCTCAGAGGGCTCCCAATGGTGACGTATGTCACTTCTCATTAGTTTTGTGACTTTGTCACATCAGGTCCACCTCATCAATTCTAAAACTGATTATTAACCAACACATCCCTAGTCCCTACCAACAATACCTCATCGCTTCCTCGTCACTTACTCATCTCTTTTTTTTGATCATTTACCAATCATTTATCAAATTAAAAAAAATAAAAAAAATAAATGAATGGCTTGGATTGGTTGGGGACCCACAACCTTTCCTCTCTCCTCGTCTCTACCTGATCACTTAACTGACGCAACAAAACTGATTTGCAAAGTGACGAGGCCGTGCCTATGGTGTCACAAAAGTGACGTACGTCGCTTTGCAAAGTGACGAAGCCATTGGGAGCCCACTCAAATGATCAAAAATCTCTTTTCGAGCCCGGTTAAAATTGAATACCTTTGATCAACAAAAAATAAAAATAGTTTTTTACCTTTTGGAAAAACAGTTGTTTACCTAGGTTCTGAAATAAGTTGATTGTTATTGTTTTTTAACTTTAAATCTGGTTATTATATGTTTTTATTTTTGGTTGGTAATTGATAACAGACAAGGATTTAAACTATGATGATTTGGCTTCCGGATTGAAAGCAGCACTTGAAAACGACCAGTCTGTGTTTGATGCTGATCGACTTCAGAAGTACACCGGTACTACTACACCTTGAACCTTAATCTTTTTAGAATATTTAGGTATTTGCTCAAGTGTGGGGTATTGGGTGAAGGTGTTTAACTGGAACATGTGTTGTGTGGCCTGTGTATGTTGGTACCAATAGGTACCGGGGATCAAGGGGTTCCCTCCGATTTACCCTTATTTAGTTGATGAAGATTGTCCCTTTTTTCCTTTTAATGATGTTATTGTTTGTAAACTACTTGAACCGACTACTGTTTTAATAAAGAATTACTGTAGAAAAGTAGTTGAAAGATAAAAAATGTGGACATCTAACATTTGGCCTTACATTTATATAGTGCTGCCAATTTTGTTGAACTTCATAATTCATATTCCAGGGTTGCATTTGGGTAAAAATGGCATTTAGTGGTTGTTCTCTTAAAGAACGGCGGTACTGATTGATTAACCTTGTGGTAATTGTCAGGCCTTGAGTTGCGTGAACTGTTGAAATGGCCAAGACCTCTCCCTTTGGAGGATGAACGTGTTCGCTTGCTGCACGAGGTATATTTAGCCTTTGGTAGAGTTTTATCAGTTTTGAAGATTTAAGTTATAAGAAACTGTTCTGAGCAAGTTGTGTGTGTGTGTGCGCCCCTGTTTGTACATGGATTTACGTATGCATATATGTATGTGTTTGATGTATATGGAAGTAACTAATTCTAGTAATCAAACTTACGGGGTAGGTTGGGTTTGAGTTGGAGAGAAGCTTTGGGGGAAAGGCATCCAACATTGTGGAATCTTGTGGAAAATCAGCTGCAAAGCTTGTTTCTACTATTGCACGCCATTTTCCTGGTATCCTTACTTTTACCTTTCTTGCTGACGTGCATTATAAATTAATAATGAGAATAATATTTAATACTTGTTGAAAGTGGTGTAGGTTTTCGTGACCACACAGTGTACAAGGGTCACCAAGTTTTCTTGTACAAAAGAGCTCAGATATTTGCTGCGGATGTATGGGGTGCATTTAAGGGTCAAGGATACGGAGAATTCAGTGATGTGGGGCTAATCACTATATTTGCAGATTATATTGTCCCTGCTGTTCTTAAGCAGCTCGGAGTATTGAAATATAGTTCAACTTTAGCCAATATAATTGAGGATAACAAGGAAATTGGTTCAGGCACAGAGGAGGAAGTCGAGTTACGTGCTTGCTCTATCTATGCAGTGGAAAAAATGAGGGATTTGATCCATAAAAGAACTGGAAAACAGGTTGGTTTGATATAGGATTATATTTTTTTGTTTGTGCGTTTGATGGATTTCAAGTAATCTTGCGTTGGCCTTATTTATGAATGCTCTGTTCTTTTCAGGTCTTGAGTGTGGAATTGGATCTTTGGTTGTGGGCATATGGTATTGCAAACCCTGCTCTGCAGCATCATCGTACACTATCTATTTATTACTGAGCTAGGATTTCTGCTGCTATATCCAAATCTCAGCCGTTATGACTTAAAAAGTAGCAATTTTGTCTAAAATGCGAAAATTATCACATGGTCGATGTCCATAGAGTTTTCTTACTTATATAACGTTATGCGTTACTATAACTGATACTTGGTAGATATTGCAAGTGCTGCTGTAGCAGCACATTCTATTACATGATCTCCTTTTTTTTTTATGCAATATCACTTGGATATGTAACATTAACTGTACATCTATGCCCAGCTTGCAACCGAAGCCAGAGTCTCTTGGGTGCAAGTGGTGTGCAACCATTTTTATCTCAAAACATTAGCCATTAGGTTTGTATTTAGTAACAGTTAATATATACAAATTGACTCTAATCTTACTGAATGGTAAAAAAAAATAGTATAGCAAAACTTAATCTACATGCTGAGGAATGATTAAACTTTGAGGTAAAGTGATCCGAAGTGTGAATCCTAAAACATGTTTTACATGGCATAAATATATCACTGCATGGAAAAAAGGAATAACTTCTAACAATAGTTCTTTTGGCGTGGCTATGTATGCACGTTGAGATAGAGGGGATCATGCCGTGGTGCAACACCACGGGCGCGGCGTGATCCCTACCTGGTGGAGGGCGTGTTCTTTCACCATGATGTGGAAGTGGGGAATATGTGTGTTTTGTTATTTTTTTTTTATAAATATTGAAATACGAGTGTGGTCATATACGAGTAAAAAATGGTGTATTGTAATGTTGACGTGTAAAGTTTCTTTTTCTAGTGTGGTTTCTTTAACCACACTAAGTGCGCATATCGGCATATGTATACATGTATACTTGATAGATGAAAGCAAACTATTCAAGTAAACAAGAGAGATGCAACAAAGTCACTTTTATATCTAACCTTAAATTTCATATAAATAGTTGATTTGTGCATTAGTAAACACAAACGATTTTTGCACTCTCTAAACAAGAATTAACAGATATAAATGTATTCGTAGAGTATGAATGACAGTGTACCGCCTTTATAATAAGATCCGGATTATTAATACTACGACTAACTTCCAAATATGATCTATTGCACACACACATCCGTTGCACAACACTTCCAGATCTGCATACGTCAATGGATGCTTCTGGATACGATCTGATCAACAACCTACCGACAACACGTTTATGCCAAGTTCATGACCGTGCACCCTCACTACGGCTGCTTGATATGTGTTTAAACTCTTTCATGGGCTTCTAAAAATAACTATCTCAAAACCCTTCACCCCATAAAGTAGACCGCTGCCGTAAGATCATCTTTAACCATTCACCCAATGACCTACATTTCTTCCTGTCATGTCAGCATTATCTTTTCATCACCACCACCACCACCTTCTCCTTTTTCTCTTAACCCATCACCTTTAAATTTAATATCCTACTATACCACACAATACCCCATAATATATCCGATCAAAACAAAACAAACAATAAAAAAGTATATCTGGACCCCACCTTTCCCCATCACCGTCGGTGATCACAATCACCTTCCCTCCCGTCACCTACTCCTTAACCTATTTCCCTTAACCTTCACCCCATCCACTTTCTCCCTTCACCTTCTCCCATCACTACCCTTACAATGGTCTAAGACAATGAGGAGTTAGAGCTCCTGATGGAAGCCTCAAAGGCACAAATGTGAAGCCCCCTATTTTTCTTGGAGTGAAACTTCCCTTAGGAAGGGCGTTCTTTTGCCATGTGGCATTGTGTAATTGGTTGAGTATTGAAAATTGGAAAAGGGAAGAAATGAGAGAGTAAGTTGTGTGTTAAGCTAGGCGTCTAATATCCGATGTCCTTCTCTCTTTCTTTTTTTTTGGCTTGGAACGCCCCCAGGGGCGGTGTACACGGCGTTCTTGGGGAGTTTCCGAGGCACAAAACGCCTCACTCCTCATAGCCTAAGGATCCTTCAAAAGACCTTCAATCAATTTTTTACTCACTCACCACTTCAGCCATTTCTTATGTGTTTAAATGCAGATGCAACTTACGTGTTTAAACAACAAACAAATCAGAAAGTCACTTTAATACGACTGCGATTAGTCATTTTATTAGGATCCATAACTTAATTTCTATTGTAAGGGCATTTCAATGTATGCATCAAAACTTTGCATCACTTTGATGAACAAAAATGATAATAATCCTCGTAAATTTTGTATGTGTTTATCTCCATTATATTACACCAACATTTTTACACCAAATCCGTATTTGAACTTTTTAAGCATAAAAACTTGAAATTGTACATTAATTTTGTATAAATAATCTTATTTTGATAATATATATCAACTTAACTATTTCATAAGCTATTTATATATTAGTTAATGAAAAAAGTTTAACAAGAGTTATAAGTAATTAACAAAAAAAGTTTGTAAAATATAGTCAATATATTTTTTATATGTTAATTTTTAGTTTTTATTTTAATTATATAACAAACAAATGTTTATCTAACTTTGATGTAATGAATATTGTAGCACTACTAAATTTAGTGCAAAAGATTGATTGATAGTACCGTATCAAATTTTTACACCATTTTAATTTCTTGTTTGAAAAAGAATTGCACCAAATTTTATACTACTATTTTGATGTTTTGAATTGTAGCACTAAATGTTTTTGTTTTTTTTTATAAATTTTTTATCTCCGATAGGTACAATATATGACTTAAAATCAAAATAATAGAAAAATTCAAGTGTTACAAAATATGTTACTATATTTTATCTTAAATCTTAAATGTACTAATTACCTTATCATCCAAGCAAATAAATTTCACATATTTGGGGGGGGGGACAAAACAAAACAAAACATAGGACAATCGAGTAACAAGTCATCGCATACATTTTGAATGAGTAAATGAAACAACTGATCATGGGTCTTAAAGTCTGGTGTTAGATACATAAAAATCAATGGTTAAGAATAAAAGTATGGTGTTTTTTTGCCTTTATAATCCTCCATATACCTTAGACCATTTGTAAGGCCTAGGTGAAAAGAAAGGTGAAATGACTAGACATGTAGGTGAACTATTAAGGTGGCTTGGTG
>JAOXNX010000011.1:18811265-18827050 GCA_028566075.1 Solidago caesia | reverse complement strand
TGGTTTGGTACCGAGGTCCACCCATTTTATGTTAAAGTATTTTGATTCAAATAATTGTATTTGGAAATAATGGATTTCTAAATATATATGTTTTATTGAAATTAAAGGTATGACGTGGATGTCGTCATAATGTTTATAAAAAAAAAAAAAAATAGTCGGGTGTTACATACATCAAGGTCACATCAATCTCACTTTTAGAATTTATCCTGGATTTCACCCCAACACTAATACCACCATCATCGTCACATCATTTTTATTTATTTAAAACACAAAATTAATTAAAATAACATTACATTAATTAAATAAAAAAACATTACAAATCCTAAATATAAAAACATTACAAATCCTTAAAAAAACATTACAAATCCTAAAAAAAAAAACATTACAAATCCTATAATAAATAGTACATTTAAATAGTCAAACTAAATACTTGGTGAAACAAGGGTCTCCATAAACAATACACCCTTAAAACTACGAAACCAAATAACGGTATAAAAACAGTCAAAGGGCTTCAAAGCAATTTCGATTTCAAAAATCTTCTAAAATTTACTCATCACAAACCAATTATCATTTGTCACATAATGTGTTATAAAGCACCACAAATCGAGTGATATCGGAGGACATGAGAAGACCTTAATCCAGTACTCCTCTTGAAGAATTCACAAGTCAATTGGCATCTCACGATAGCCGGTGCTAACAAACATGTGAAGCTCATTTTTTACATTCACTAAAACTACTTGAACAATTGCCTCGGTAGAAATCGGTGGAAGACTCATCTCCTTAAATTGCTCAAAATTAATATCAAAACAAATCCCCAAATGTCTACCTCCAACCCAATACTCGCTAACAGTGAAATATAGAGTACCACCACACAATACCAGATGACCAATAGAAATAGGGGTTTAGATACTCCGGGTGTATTATGAGAGGTATGTTTCTCCAAGATTTTTCACTCCTAATATAGACATAGACACCAAGTACACCATTCCTACGCCTTATATGCAAGACTTTGAATTCATCATGAGTGTCAATGTACATACCAACAACATCAAGATTATCTTTACAGAATCCATTGGAATATGGGGATGACAAGCGCTTGAAAGCCGTAGTGAGTGGATTCCAAAGAAGCAACTCGGATGTATGATTCAAGCAAACACACAATAATCCATTCAAATATGAAAGGCTAGAGACGTCATTGAATTGATGATCGAAAGGAATAGACACGATGGGGGTTGGCCCATAATCATGGGATTGAAAGTTGATTAGATAAATAGAGCAAGTTAGGGCGTCAATTAAGAGAGTTTTGAAATTAATGAGCGAGAACAGTGTTCCTTTATAAAGTCGTGTCTTAAAAGTAAGGCATACTATGCCTGACAAACACTCTTAGAACAACCAACAATCTTTGGTGGCACCCTTGTTAATATATCAAACACGATTATTTCAACAGAAAGTTCAACCATGGTGATTTGTGTGTTTGTTGTGTTTATGTAAATTGTGTTTGGTGTGTTTATGTAAATTGTCTATGTATGTATATATAGAGTTAATTGTTGTTGGAAAAAAAAAAGAAGCTAAAAATAGCTGTTATATTCAAATTCAAACGTTCCGGCCCCACCTTCTACTATACTTTTCCCCGTCTCCATGGAGACGGACGCCGAGGACGGCTCCCACGACGGCTCGCTAACAATAGCGTCCTCCAAGACGGCCAAGACGTGACGCTGAGGACGACTCGCTAACAATAAAGACGTGAAGACGACCAAGATTTCACCTCCAAGACGGCTTATTGTATCCGGCTTAATAAATGGATTAATTGTTTTCTGAGGTACGTTAAACCACTTAATGACCTTAAACATGTAAAATTACAAAAAACAATATCAAATCTTAATTAACAAGAAAAATGCTTAATGGGGCTAATATTAGAAAGGGAACAAAATCAATTAAAGTTATCAACAGCTTAAAGACTTTAAACAGGTAAGATTACGAAAAACAATATCCAATCAATCGTTGTAACTCTAATAAAAAAATATCTCCTAGCTAAGCTTAACAACCAAACAAATTTAAAAAATTGTGAAGATGAGGATTGTAAGGTGTCATCCTTAAGTTATTATCATGCGTATCAAACAAACTGGTTAGCTGTTTGTGGCTATTTTTATATTACAACTGTGAGTTGTAAGCAATGCATACAATAAAAGAGAGACCTCCCAACCCCACCCCACCCCTCCCCTCCCTAACCTTTGCCCTCAGCTCCTTCTATTATGCTTTATTATTTCTTCTAGCTTGTTGGAACACAATCACTCGAAACTCTTTGAGTACTTGTTGAAAACCTTTTCTTTACTATATATCAACTTACACTTTAGTCTTTGCCGCTTCTAAAAAGGTTAGAAACCCTAATTATTGTTCTTCTTCATTATCATCCCGGCCATTTGTGCAAATCACTTTCCACAAATCGCTGGGATTATGGTCATATATACTTTGTTCGTATAATTACTTCTTTCCTACCCCGCGGTCGTTTTTCACATAAATCTTGATTGTATCTTCTTTATCTATTTATTTCTACATGGTATATATATGCATATGTGATGATATTAACTTTTGTGTTTGATTTCGTGTTCTTTGTCAATCATTTGCTTCACGAATTGAATATTTACATGAGTTCATCACTTTGATGCGATCATAAAACTTTTTTGTCATTAGAAACAAAGACTAAAAATTAATTAAGATTATTTTAGTGTCGTGACATAATTATTATTACAATGAATATAATGTGGCATCTGAATAAAACAAACCAAAAAAGAATATTGTCTACAATTCGTTCTTAACTTTATGTGTTACATTGGAGCCATGCATTTTCTATATCTTATGTATATGCTCTACAAATGCAGTTCTTAATTAGCAGATTGGAATCTTAGCAACACAAAACTCGAGTTTCTTTCCCTTTTTTTCGTTGAATATCGAAGAATTGAAGAGAATAATGGACAAGTTTGTTCAACCATATGATAAAGAATGCATGAAGATGGCCATGTTAAAGCATGAAGAAACCTTCAAAGAGCAGGTATCGATATTGTAATTGTGTCAAAATCAAATACTTATATATCGTTTAACTTGTTTATAGATATAAATGATAATCGAACAAGAGTATTGATTAATTAATATTTCTTTTCAAGGTATATGAGCTTCATAGACTGTATCAAGTTCAGAAGATGCTAATGAAGAACATGCATATAAGCACACAACATCATCAAGAAAACATATGCTTTAATAATTATCAACAACAGAAGAGCAATTTTGATTTGGAACAACCCGCAAGTACTAAAGAGTACAATCATGTCACTGAAAAGCTAGATGATGATCAATATATTGTGGAAGACGAGTGTGAAATCGAGCTCACGTTGGCCCCAACAAGTTTTAACCGTAGGAGGAGCATGACGAATAAGCCCAAATCATTCGAATCTGTGCCAAGTTTTTCGTCGTCTTCATCTGGGTCGAGTCACATAAAGAGAGTAGATAGAATTACAAGAAACAACAATTCTTCTTCTTCAGATAGATCACTCAAACAGCCTCCATGGATGTATCAAGTTTTAAGTTTAAAGATGACTTGATATAAAAAAACAAGGAGATCATGAATTCAAGAAAAAAATGTTTGGTATAATATTTCAAGATTTTAATTTTTAGGATTTTAATCAATTTAAGAACTACTGATTGTTTGTTTTTGTGAAGTTCTAGTTTTCTTTCTTTCTTTTTTCATCTCAATGAGTACGTTGAGGTTAGCTTTTAGAAAGAAAATCTTCTTTTTCCTTGAACATGCTACTAGGACATGTACTTAGTACATTAAAGCTTGTACATTGACTAATTTGGCACTTTGCAATGATAGTTGTCTCTCTAGTATTTTGTGTGAAAATTTCATACTGTATATCTTTTGGAAAGTAATTAAAAAAAAAAAAAGTGGCTTTTTTGTAACCAAGTTCTTCCTCTTTATTATGATGGGCATGCGTGCGTTATCTAGCTAATTCATAACGGTATAAATTTGTCAAAGTGTTTACGTTTGGCTAGTATGTATGTATTATTGGTGATGGTAAAATGGATGATGTATATATGGACATATATTATGTGAGGGGGTGGGGCAACCATATCTCATGATAGAACACAAGTACACAATGATACGTTAGCAATATTATGGATAAGCTAGCTAGTGGAATCAATAAGTTGCATTGTAGAATGTCCACGTCTATCTTTAATTAATTAAGATCGATGAAACTATTTTTGTTAGGCTCCACCATGTATACTTCTTAAGCCTTTTACATATATATATCAAAAAAAGCAAGCATTATTTGTACTTTGATTTGCTTAATTTCTTTTATTTTAAGGTTAATTTCTAGCCTGTCTCTCCTAGCTTGTTACCCTCGAATTCATCCATTTTCAATTCCTTGATGGATTTACGTCCCGTAAATCGTCATCCTTTGAAAGTGTTCAAGAGAAATTAAAGGGTATAAATTTTTTTTATCTAGTGACTCTCATATGTTGATCAGTGTATAAAGATATCTAAGTTTACTATCACGTACATTAAACCTACCATATATAATTAAGAATTACTGTAACTATTATTAGTTGATATTCAAAGTTTCAATGTTTACAACAAATTCTAAAATCACTTTTCATGTTAACAATAACATTTCATTTCAGTGTGGAAGCTTCAGTGTTAGCTGGTGATGTTTATTACTTGTAGCTAGGTTTAAGTATATAGACTATATATGGTCGGTAAAACCTAATTTTTTAAGCATAATTTACAGTTGCATCAAGATTCAATAGTGAATTATTGTATACTATGTTTACCTTTAACCGCTTGTTTCCAAAATAATTTGTCAAGATCCAAAAGGTAAAAGGTCAAACATTAATGTTTTAGGAAGATATATATATATATCTCCCATATGTTATTTCCAGGGAGAAAATAGAAAATAAAGGTAAGTCAATTATTATTCTTTCTTTAAAACCATGGAGACATGTTGGGGAGTTTCTTATTAGATTGCTTTTCAAGTACCTAAAATTGAAAAGCTAGGGGGGAAGAATCGTATCCAAATTAAAGACAAATAAATAAATATATATATATATATATATATGGCATCTTTTTAATTAAGTACATGTTCATTGATTGATTGGATTTAGAAAATTAGAATATCTTACATAATAAATCATATTTAAAAAATATATCACATGAATAAACATTAGTTAGCCAACACCACAAACGCACACAAAATCGATTGTTTATTACTTATCATACTTTAACATTTATAATATATTTAGGGTTTTATTAACTAGTGCCCCAGACACTTGTTATGATGTATTTAAAGAATTCATATTTTCTCAAAATATAAAAATATGCATTTATGATTCATATAGAAATAATAATTATTAAGTTGAATTAATAAGCATTAAATGTATTTTTTAATTATTTAAGAAAGATTAAGTTCATTAAATACACCATAACTAATGATCCTATAATTTATTACATTACACAACTAAGTACAATTAAACTTAAAGTTGATACAAACATACTTATACTTTACATAATAAGAAAAAACTCATTCTTAGGATATACAATAAATATAGTTATTAAAAAACTCATCCTTATTTATGTTATTCGGGGATGACAAGTCATTTTTTGACTTGAATTTAGTGGTCTAACCAGCTAGCTGGTTCCAAACATTTGTCTGGCAACACCGAGGTTATTGGCCTAAAGTAAGATCCTAACTTGAGACCTCTTGTGAGAATATACGATTCATTGCCACTTGATGATGGTTCCATAAAATAAATAAGATAATATATATTTCCATTATATATTTATATATATGTAGGAACTAGGAGTAATGATATATATTACCAAAATACGTATGCATAATTCACTCATTTATTGACACATGGATCCCACTTATTTTTTTTCCCCTCATCACGTTGATTTATTTTCCAAAAAAAAAATCTTCACCTTTAATTTTGTCATTTGTTTTGATCTCTTTTTTAAGTTTATTTTTACGCATATTAATTAGTCATATATATCTATACTACTATATAAAAGAGCACCCCCCTTTTTCAACTTTTTATCTTTAAAATACTCAAATTACTCTTTAATTTTAAAATCTTTTTTTTATAATTAACCACACCGCCACCCGTTACCGCCATCACCACACCGCCGCCGCTATGATTATTGTCACCGTATCGCGCGGGCACCAGTCTAGTTATTTTTCAATATGCATTGCATATTTAAACACGAAGTTAATTAATAAACATATATAATTTGAAAGCTAATCTTAACCAGCTAATACCTAATATTCTTGAAATTTCACCAACCAACTTGCTAATTAATTATGATTAAATATATATTGCCTTCTCCAACATTAGGGAGAGCTGCGGGCATATTTTGTCTGCCATTATATTGCCAATAGATTCCCCTTCCATATGAGTGACACACCCTGTGTTTTCAATATATTTTGTACTCTACATCCATAAATTATGCTACTAAAGTTTCCTTGTTAATAATGCATCATTGCTTTGAGAACACATATTATATTTTACAATATAATATGCATATCAAAATCTACTATCTAAAATATTTCGGATATCTAACATTTCAAATATGGATATCAAAATTCACTATTCGAGATTTTGGATATCCGAAATTCGAATATCTAAATTTATGAATATTCGAATTTGAACATCCTAGAAATGATGATCATTAAGCTTTAGATAGGCATGCGCCACTGCTAGTTTGTCTGTCATGTTTTTGCTTTTTCACACAGCTTTTTTAATTTTTTAAAATTAACTAACTTATTTGAAAAGCTCTCAATCATTTCGAACTTATATCCCCACAAACTCCCCTTAACAATTAACATCATCATTCCAACTTCAGTTCTCAGCCTTTTTTGTTGTGAACTCTATCTGTACTGGCGTTGTATTCTACCATCTTAATTGGTAGTTGTTTATATTAATAAAACGGGTTTTAATTTCTTGAACGTTCAAAAAAAAAAAAAAGTTCTCAGCCTTTTTTTAAGTTTTTTTTTTTTTATAAAAGTTAACTGCTACTATAGTTTGATTCAACATCCCGCTACACAAACATAACTTAAAGAAAGAAAAACATGCATTAAAGATTTTTAGTAACTATTTTCTTCTTCTTTAAAAGTGTAAATTTGGTCTATGTCAGGTGTACGAATTGAACGTAACTCATTACGTTTTTAGAAAAATATCACCTTCATATCGTTGTAATGGTCGACGCTCAAAGCACGAATCTGACCCGATTAATCACTAGCTAGCAGCCCACATCCCACTTATATATATAGTACTTCACAATACTAAGTAATAACTAATGTAGATGAGATAGGCACATCAATATTTTGTATAGTTCTATACAGGAGTAAAATTCAATATTTTCTATAGTTCTATATACATACAGGGGTAAAATTCTAAGCATACATCCATGGATGAGGTGTTCAATGTTTATTAACTTTTATATATAGATATACAAACAAATTTTACATACATATCACACACAAATATATCAGAGACATATATAAAAAATAAAAATTACTGATGCTGGTAGTAGTTTTCTTGCCAAATATGCAAATCAAGAAATCGAATGTCTTCTGTCTTTACTGGGCTTATTCCTACCTTTGGTACCCGAAGGTAAAATCCCATCAGCACGTAGAAACGGTGTAAGTTTACTGAGCCTTTTCGACATAGAATTAATAAAAGATTTCCGAGGTAATGGTGGCTTATCAGCAGAATAACGTATGGAAGATGCAGGGCTGCTGAGTGGAGATTTGTCTACAGATGATGTTTTTTCCACTTCTTTTAATCTCATTTTCATCTTCAGAAGCTCAAATTTAAGGTCCTGGTTTTCTTTTTTCAATCGTGAGAGCTCATCTGTTGACTGTTGGTTGTTGTTAGAAGGTAGAGCCGTGTGATCAACCGCTATCAAACCACCATCCATAGTGTCTCTTAACCGTTGTTGTTCATGGTAAAGTACTTGAACTGCAGTTTGCACAGGAAGCCGGGTATTTTGGGCTGCGTGTGCACAAGCTTCACGGGACAGCTTTTGGCAATCCATCAAGCTGCATACTTTCTTTCTTTCTATATCGCTTAATGTAGGATGAGCCTGTAGAGTCATGGCTAAATGTTAAAGAAGCAGTTCAAATGAAATTAGGAGTGTATCCAATTAAGTATGTAATAACAGTTTTCGTTTCTTGTCCTTTTAGGTGTTTATCATTTGCTTATGCTTCTTAAAATGGTACGAGTATATCTTCCATAAGTATATTAAAACCCCAGTAATATAATACAAGCACATAGCTTAATTACATATATACCTGGTTCGATTTTTTGATTCATACTATTATTATGGTTTGTGGTGTGTGATCATATATATCTCATCAATCTGCAACTCTTAGTGCTGTAGACCTGGGTCTAAATCAGACAATTATTAACGGTTGCCACGTGTTGTGATAGTTAAGATGACAGTTTTTCTGTTTTATGATTTGTTAGCTTCATTTGTGGCAATAAAGATCGATAACCGGCAACCCAAACTGGTAGATGCCTATCCATAACGGGGGCATACCTGACTCATTCAGTGGTTGTGACTATCGGGGTGTTTAGGCTTGAACACGAGACTTTGTGCTATTTGTGACAAAGATGCCCCACTCATTACCAACTGAGCAACACATCATTGGCTATTTGTTAGCTTTCATTTAATTGGTGTCAACTTTTTTTGTTGTATGCATTATTGTCTATTGAAAACTAATGAAATATAAGAAGAATCCAATTGATGACATTGATGTAAGCATATTAGGTAGCCGAATTAGAAAATTTAAAGACTATAAAAAGTGAAAAGGATGGCTACTCCCACTATCCCCACCCTGACTACATAGCCGAGTGTCATGTTGTGCACATATTAGAGGTGGTAGTTTAAATTGACGTATCTATAAATGGAATGTTTCAGGTTGTACTTCATTTTAACAGGTTAAGGGAAAGGATAGAAAAACTTAAGAGGAAACGGGCCAAACGGGTAGAAAGTGTCTCCAGAGCGTATTCCCTCTTAATATCATTTTATTCGAGAAACTAGATTGTGACCGAAAGAATATGATTTACGTAATCACATATGACACACTAGTTCCATTGAAAAAAGAGTAGATGAATTACTCAATTTCCTATCGGTAATTGAGTGAGCCATCACCAAGAGTTTGTAGGTTCAAGTCTCAGTTGAGCCATAGGTGTATTATAAGTGTATGAGTCTTTGCTTTTCAGAGTAAACACTAGAAATTATAAATAAATAAAAAGTACTGGACAAACATTGTTTGTCAAGCCAACAAGACCTGGCTCATACCAAAAAATACTAGTTTTGGCCCGTTACCCAACCCACTCGTTTGGACTCTAAATTAAATACCATGTGTTCGTTTGTTGTCACTATTATTGTGTGTGATTGTTGATCTTAGAAATGATACAAGTTACTTTTTACTCAAATGACTCTTGGTTAATCTTCACTGACCAGCAGCACAACCTGGTTTCGCTGACCCTTTTTTTTTCCTATTCTCTATACTGTTTTGATTTTTTTTTTTCTTTGCTTATTAGCTTCATAATTAATTAAACCAATATAATTATTTAAAACCAATTTTTAATAAAAGGGGTGAAAATTTTTTGCTTTTTGTTCTACGTTGGTCAAAACTGAAAAGGGGAAGGAGGAAACTTTTAACGACTTGCCTTCAAGTAAATATCAATGGCTCTATACATTCCATCCTCTGATACCTTTGCTTGCTCCGGAATATGCTCAGCAAGATTTATAAATTTTGACACTAGTAAGTTACGATCAGAAGCTATTTCTGCAAGATAGCTCTCCATTAGCTTTCCAACTTTCTCCATGTCGCTTTGATGAGGAGAAACATATTCTTCGTCACGGGTCCCTTCTAACTCGTATTCAAGATAATTCATCATCACTCGTTCCACTAAATCCACATCAAACAATGTATCGCCATCAAAGTGAAAAGAAGGAATTAATATGTCATCCAAAACTGCCTGCCCCAGTTGTAATCCCATTCGTTTCTCCAAATCTAGCCTACAAGCCATTGTTGTTTCAAGGTATATGGCAGCTCTAAGCAACATTGATAGAAAGCTAACCGACATTGCATTCCTTTCCCTTGGTAGAAGGCTGACTATAGTTTCTAAAACTATTCGCTTCTCGTGTTCGTCGTTTTTTGGCTCAATTTGTTTCGTGCTCTTTGTGAATATCTCCTGTTTGATGTTAGAATACACATATGAAAAATGAAAATTTTTGTGCTAGATTAGCAATCTAACAGCTGTACAAAAACACATTATAAGTGGGTGAGTCGTGAGTGCATATAAAAGGCTTATAAATTTGCTCCTGTTTCTATTTCAAGTAACTAAGTTTGTGCCATGAAAATGCATGTGATTCATAGGGGAGTTCTATTGAAAAATCCTATCAAGAGCCAGCTGATTAATGTAGGATGTCCATGGAAATTCCAATTCAAAATGATGCTAATCGATAATAAGTGCTGTCCCATTATTGTAAATTTGTGTAAAAAAGAATTCTGGAAATGCAGCTAGTAAAAAAAAAAGGAGATCTTACCAAGCCTCGAAGACATTTTTGGGCGTAAAGCATTAGAATTGGACCAAGTGCATATTGTTTAAATCCTCTTGAAATCATTGCAAGAAGAACCCTTTGAAAGATATCAATTCTAAGAACAATTAAATCTTCAGCCCACCAATCAACTACAGCTTTTGGGAGCGGCGATGATGAAGATGAAGAATATATAGCACCTTCCGAACCGCCAGAAGACAAAAACTGTCTTTCTTTGGTGACAATGAATGCAATGGTGTCTATACTTCGATTGATCAGTTTTACTTTTTCAGCCATCGGTAAAAGGGTTGCAGATGATTGTAAAATGGAAACTGCACTAGGTAAGGTTTTGAGTCCCACTTCAGTCAGATATGATTCAGATCTTGTTACAAGATTTCCAATTGCATAATCCTCTGTCATTTCAAGATATTCCGCCACACATCTCACCACGGCGATATTTTCTGTTGATAATTCAAAATTTATTCCATAACAGAACTTTGCTGCAAGTTCAAATCCTTCAGGCCCTCCTGGGACATCAGGAATTTCGACTACTAAATGATCAACGTCTCTAGGGTCAGACACTAATTTCTGCATATAACCACACTTTGAAACCAATGGAAACTGCATAAAATAAATTTCTCATTATCACCATTTAGACAATTAGTTCGAAAGTTACATATAACTAAAAAACCTACCAAATATTTTCCCAGAGAAAGATGATGATTACAAAACATACATAATAAACGAAGCATAGAAAATTAAAGTCTAGCTACCTTGTGTAATGAAAAAGAAACATCTCCTGCATGAACCGTAACATCACTTGGGACATCCTGGGAGAAACTCCTGTCAACATTGAAATGACTCTTTTTTAGATCTTCCCGGCCTTGTGTCCATAATCAATATAACTATAGACTATAGACTATATATATATAGAAGTATAAAACAACATTCCAAACTTAAAAGGGAATAATTAAGATAGAGATATAAGAATGAAAGCAAACCAATCACTAGTTCTCTTCATGATATTAGTCATAATTAAGCTCCTCTCTCTCTCTCTCTATTTATTAATCTCTAAGCAGGCATATTACCGACGGTCGTGGGTCGTACACTATCTCTTGTAGAACGAACATCCACCATGACCAATAATGAACATAACCATGTTCTATATTACACTATATATAGCAAATATTTTACAACAGTACATACATTTCACTTGTTAGGTATACAAATCTAGCTGAAGCAAACTAACAATGAGCTAGTTGTTTCTTTCATTTTCCTAAACCATATTCTAGCATTAAATGTAGGTTTTGATTCTATATAACATGTCAAACAATCAACATCTTTAATAAAATACCCATGATACATAAAAAGACAATATGCAGGGACAAATAGCTAAAAATTTCTTTAGTTTTGTAAGGTTGGTATTGAATTTGTGAGTGTGTGGTGGCAAGTACAAATGGGATTTGGAGTATTTGGCCAAAAGACTACAAAATTCTCATATTGACATTGTGACACATTTAATTAATAACCACATAATGGATATCTATTTTGAACTAAGATAAACAATCTTAAAATGTTCCAAGAAAATAAATTTCAAGATGTTAGTTACATGTTCAATTAAGGTCTTAAATGTCGATGTCAGCAATACAAAATTCCGTCATGAACAGGGCGTGGGAGTATGGAACAGTCTTACTTCTACCTACAGGTAGAGAGACTATTTCTCGGCAACTAAGGTCCTAAATGCTACTATTAAACAAAAATCATTATTTGAATACAAAGTTTACAGTATAGGGTCTGTTTTGGCAAGAAGTCATTAATGGATGCAAATATAAAAGGTGAGTTCACGTCTACCATAATAGCGAAAGGACCGAGTTTCAGCAACCCCACAAGTTGATTGTATATCTTGTTTATTGCTGTGTCAAATAATGAAATACAACTGGAAATTTTTGACTTTGCCTATAGAGGTTCGGTATGATTGAATTGTTGATTGAACGTAAAATTTTCTAAAAAACTGGAAATGGAAACTAGAAAATATTTTATACAACTAAACGCGCCCTTAGCTATCTATTCTTATTTATTTTATAAAATAAAAAGTAGCTAATTATTTTAAGTCAAATAGATAAATGATAATTTTATGACGGACGAAATATATGTTTCTTGACTTGGAATATCAATGAAATGGTTAATTCATTTAAAAAAACTTAGTTTATTAAACTCATTATACAATCAAATCTTCTAAATTATTGATGAATTGATGCTGCTGGGCTCCTTCTCATTTGTGATTTGACTGATGTATATAATAATTCACAACCACCAAATAATTATTAGTGAAGAATTATATGAGTGAAGAGATCTATGACAAACCCACCCTTTGGCCCATTAATCTGTACCTTGATAAGCATGGAGGATGTAGATCGCACTAATCTCTAACAATAGACATGGGTCCAAGTTTTATACCTTATGCATTTGCTTGGAATTGCATGTCCCAATCATTAAAGGTAACTTTCAACAAAAAGATATATGGCTTCTTTTTACTTGTTTTTCTTTCAGGTACATCTTTATATATTTCATATTTATCATTTTTAACCTTTCAATCTCTTTACTTACAAACTTTTCTTGTCATGTCAATATCACATTCTCACCATCATCACCTTCTCTTTTCTCTTTTACCGCTTAAGGTCATCTTTAACCATTTATTTTCTTCACTTACACTTTTTTCTGTCTCATTAACATCATCTTCTCACCACCATCACCTTTTTTTCCCTTAACCATTCATCTTCAAATTTAATATTTATTATACCCCACAATATATCCAATCAAAATATAAAAAAATAATATAATAAAAAAAAATAAACCCCACTTTCACCCATCCATCCTCACCTCTTCATTTCACCTGCATGGATTAACCATTCATTATCCTTTCACCTCTCCATTTCATCAACCCATAAGTATGCTCTAACCCTTCATTTTCAAATTTAATATCCCACAATATATTCAATCATAACAAAATAAAAGAAATAATATAAAAAAGAAACTGGGCCCATCTTTACCCCATTCACTTTCAGTGAATGAAATCACCTACCCACTTTCCCCTGTGTATTTCACCTCCCTACTTTAACCAGTCACTTTTTACCCGTCTTCCTTCCACCTATGTATTTCACTCACCCTGCTTTTGATTTATTTACCGAAGTATTTTTCTACTTTGTGATCATAGGTCCGTTGTTTATGAGCAACATCAAATGAAATTTCAATAAGTTTAGTTAGTGTTGTAGTCTAAATTATTGTAGAAGTGTGCCTGTGCAATGCATGACAGTCAAGTGTGTTTCAAATTGTTTAGCAAAGATCTACGGCTAAAAGGTTGAAGGTGGTCGTATCCAGCATCCGTGATAGTTGTGTAAGAAGGGGAGTTATAGGGGTATAATGCTACAAAGTTGAGTTTTTATTTGTGTTTTCTTTTTTAACATTTATTGTTATGTTTACTTTTTAATTTATAATACTAATATTTCAAATTTCTAGTTTAATTAATTTTTATTTTGTTTTGATTAATTAATTTTGCATTAAATTTTATTAGAGTATTAAATATAAGGGTAGAATAGTAAAATTTGTATACTTAAATTTCAAATGGTAAGATATCGTTTAAATGATTTATATTGTAGTATAGATAACGTAAAATAGTAAATGAAAGGGTATTAAATGCAAGGGTATTAAAGTAAAACAAATAAAATAAGATATTGACTATTGGATCATGATAAAACTGATGCACGAAGATTTATAAAACACAAATATAAACACTGATGCACGAATATTTTCATGATACACAACGATTTTCAGTCTAGAGAAAATGATTGTTTTTTTATTTTATTTTAATAGTTATTTTATTTGAACCAAAACATATTTTTATGAGTTTAGAGTCGGTGGGTGAAATTTGTAAATATTGTATATATTGTTCATTATATATAAAGAGTCTAATAGTAGTCTTTTTATAAATATTGTTACATTTTCATTTCAAATGAGTGTTTGTTGTATGGATAAATAAAATTTAATAAATTGTGATATTTTTAAGGAAAATTGGTTAAAACAATAGACATTAGAAGTTGCTAAGGCCTTCCCGAATGATATGTTTTCTCAATAATTTTCTGGCATTTTCTAGAAGATGACGTTGACAATGACTTTTTCTAGAGGTTTTTTCTACTTTGTGTTTTCCGTTGAGGAAAAAAAGGAGAAAATTTGTGGGATGGGCCAATAACCATTTTCAGCCAATAATTAAAAAAAGATTTTTGTATGTTTAAAATATAATAAATTATTATTTTTTTAAAAAATTAAGAAAGAGGTGATAAATAGGTATTTAGGGAAAAATATTGTACTATATTTTTCTTGAAAGTTGTTAATAAGACCAATAAATTGTATACATTTTTTGTTAAATAATATGTCTATCTTCTACCAATATAACTAAAACATAATGGATGCATTTTTTATCGTCATGTGGCGTATTTCTTGATCGACAAATATCCCTTTTGATTTATTACAATATTCTTTTAATCTCAATTAATTTATATTTAAGCGGTTTCCTATTTAATAGAGGGGTACCCGCGCAATGCGGCGATGGTGGTGGCGGCGACGGGTGGCGGCGGCGACGATTGATGGTGGGTGCGGCGGCGTGTAGTGTAGGTTAATAATGTAAAAGGTAATTGATGTAAAAGGAGGTAGTGTAGTTATTTTAGGAGTTCATGGATAGATATTGTAAATTATTTCATTAAGGATATTTTTGATAAAACAGTAAGAGAATGTAAAATTACCTTATTAAAGAAAGAGATATTTTAGGGACTTTAATTCATCTTTTGAGAAAATTGGGAGGGGGTTCCCTTTTTATAATATATTATAGAAGTACAACTTACCATATAATAATAATAATAATAATAATAATAATAATAATAATAATAATAATAAAACAATATTTTATATTATTATGTGAATTATATTATAAAAGGTAAATAGGGATTATGGATATAGCCCAATTGAATTGTACATGTGTTTCTCTCAAAAGTATTAATCAAGGGGTTCCACTTTTATTTAAATTTATTAGGTTACATTATTTATAAGGAAAAATTACATAAAAAGGTAACCTATTTACCTAAAATTCCTAATTTAGGTAATCTATTTTGTTTTCATCTATTAAAAG
>JAOXNX010000011.1:18633264-18644899 GCA_028566075.1 Solidago caesia | reverse complement strand
GTCATTAACAGATCAAAAGCTGTTAGCTGTTCCCAAAACGCTAGCAAAGCAAGCGGTAAGCTTGAGGCTGTTTGTTTCCATTTAAAAGCTTCTAGCCCTTTTCTATCAATTTGTAATGAAACGAACCTAGAAGCTTTTTCTTAAAAGCTTAAAGCTTGAAGCTCTTAAAAGCTCCTATAAGCTCCTTACCAAACATACCCTACATGTTTATGAGATATTCAATGTTTTAAAAACCGGTTTTTTAATCGGACCGGTAGAAAGGCGAAAACCGGTTATTGGTTTTTTATTTATTTATTTTTAATAAAAATGTTACTAAACTTGTTACAATTAATCCAAAATAGTCAAAATACAATTATAAAACACTCAAAAGTAATACCAAATTGTTATAGTAAAAAAAAATATAAGATTTAAAGTTTATAAACAGCCAAAAATAATATTAAAATATACATATCATCATAAAAATAATTATAAAAAAAATATTAAAAAATTTTAGAAAATCGGTTGAACCGGAGAAAATAAGAAAAATCAGAAAACAGACCAGTTCAACATAGTGACAATTCGACTAAAAAAACCAGGCCTAAAAACCAACTGACCTTAAAAAACCAGTAGCACCAATCGAACTGGTTTTTAAAACATCTGGTATATTTAATACTCAACATAAAAGACTATCATACTGATAATGCGTCATAATTCAACATATGATGTATGAAAATATAAATGTACGTTATTTCAAAATTTTAACATGTAAATAGTTATATAAGTTTATTCACATATTTTGCGATATAATAATCTAGGTTATAAATATGTGATAATTATCCGTGCCGTAAGTTTTTCGATAAAAATAATTCCGTTTATATGCAAGGTGCTTCGTATACTTTCTCGTAAATACATCTAAAATAAAAAGAATGAAAATAAAAATGAGGGATACGATCATGTGGCGGTCTGGCGGATATCAACAATAGGCGTGTGGTCATTAACATTACCATCGACACAGACAGAAACAAAATAAACAAAAAAACAAAAAATAAACAAAAATTATAAAAATAAATACAAATAAAAAAATGATGAATAATTCTTCTTATTCTGCTGCTGCTCCTCCTCCTACAGTCTCATCAACTTTGATCTGATCCATCTTTATATTTCCATCATCATCATCAAAATAATAATAATAATAATATCATTTAATGGCTGGTCTTCTTCTTCATCATCTTCCCAACAATTCCTCCAGTCTCTATTATTCCAATCCTTGTTCAAAAACAAGAATCCTCCGAGTCAACTCACTCCTCCTCCACCACCAACAACCCCCACCCTATTATTATTATTATTATTCCCACAAATCCCAAAACTTCCCCAATTCAAAACCCTCACCAATTACTTATACTACTACTTGTACTCGCATTCTCTGTCATTCCAAAACAACAGCCCATCACGATCATAATCACAATCACAATCACAATCATCATCATGATCATAACCATCATCATCATGGACATCATCATCATGATGAGGAGGGAGGTGAATTTACCAAATCGCAACAAGTGTTTGTGGATTTCGCTAAGGCGGTTAAGTGGACTGACTTAGCTGACTTTCTAAGGGAGCATTTGGAGCTCTGTTGTTTTTCCACTGTTTTGTTTTTAGCTGCTGCTGCTTCTCCTTTTTTCGTTCCGAAAACGATTGTTAAGCCTGTTCAACATCTTTTAGCTCTTGTTGCTTTCCCTCTCGTTGGGGTATACTTACTTGCTACTCATTATTCTCCCTCTTTTTATTTGTTTTTTCATATTACTTATATACGTTTGCAGAATTGATAATTCTTATTCAATAGGTTCGTATAATTGAGTCGTGCCGTAGTTGTCTAATTTCATCTTTTTCACTGCCATTAACTAATGAAATGCATTCGTCTTATTATGGTTCTCTGTTTATCATTTATCCAAACTGCATCAAGTTAGGAAGTTCATTATGAAAATAGGTAGCAATTATTCTACGTTTATTTCAAGAACGATTAGTTAGTTATGGTAACGATCTTCACCAAACTTAGTGTTTTATATGTAACTATTATACATGGAAAACATGAACGACTACTGCTGTTATTGCCAATATTTTACCGAGCCTACTCACTGGTTAATATCCAATACATCTACCTTCCTCGCTTCTTGGGGCACACCAGTTACATGTTGATCGCCTGGATATTGAATGTGGTATCAGAAATCACTGGCAGTATATTAGCTTTATCTGGTTCGGTTATTCTCATTTAGCATCAACTTTGTGTTCGATTTTTTTTTATTCTGTAATAGACAGATACATAGTGTTTAAAGTAATCAAAAATCTAGTTCAATTGAATCAGAATGGTTATTATGTAGAAGTGTATTATCTCAAATAAAATAACTATGTACAGGAGGGCAGGAGGCCTTTAACATTTTGAGTTGGGTGGTCACAAGAAGCTTAATGGTTTGCATTTTCTTTAGATGCTTTATTTTTGGTGACGTTTAAAAGCCAGATATTTGGAGTAGTTGGAATGTTGGATTAATATCACATTTCATATAAGGGATCGTTATAGGGAAGTACCAATCTAGTCCTCATAATACAAAAGTCGTTGTGTGATATTAAGAGGAGCGTTTTTTGAAAGCCATATCGCAGTTTGAAGTGTTTGGCTATATGGTGCGTTTTAGCTTACTTTAAGGGAAAATGCATTTATTTTTTAGGCCATCTGAATGCAATAATGTGAATACAACTTTTAAGCCATAAGCACTTAAATATATGCACTCTCCAAGAAGCAGCGTTGATGGGTGGTTATCTAAGCTTAGCATCCTTTTTATTTTAGAGGGATGTAGAAAGCGGAATACAAATTATTTCCTCTTCACCAAGACCCAAAATGGGCTGAAGAGTAGTATAGGCCTAATAACAGTTGGAGGGTAATTTGGACGTTGATATTACTTTTATATAGACTTGGACACAGTTAGATAGTACTTCAACTGAAATGATATCTTATGCATCTTTAAATTCAGTAACACCATCAAACAGAACTTATCTTTGGATTGAAAACAATGATGACTTTATGTTGTTGTTATACGTTTTGAATTGGCATCGGGCCAAGCTTCTTCACTGTGCAATTAATGCATATCCTTTTTTATTCTTGACTCTAGACATCTTTTACAGAAACTCTTTCTGTTCCTTGTCCAGGTCTCGGCATCATATGATGCACTATTAGATGTTGCTGGCGGAAAAGTTAATATTCATGTATTAATGGCTCTTGCGGCTTTTGCATCAGCATTTATGGGGAACTCACTAGAAGGAGGCTTGCTTCTCGCGATGTTCAATTTGGCTCATATCGGTAGTCATTTTTGTGTATTCTTTTATCTAGGCTGAATAGGTTATTTGCTGTGTGGCTAATGTGTGCAAATGACTGCAGCTGAAGAGTATTTCACCAGCCAGTCAAAGGTTGACGTCAAGGAGTTGAAAGAAAACTATCCGGAATTCGCCCTTGTTCTTGATGTTAATAACCAAAAGTTGCTAAACTTATCTGATTTGAAATACCACGAGGTCCCTGTTAATGAGTTAACAGTTGGATCGTTTATTTTGGTTAGAGCTGGTGAGGTATGGAAATCACATCCACATATCATATAATTCCTTTCTTATTATGTTTTTAGTTACCAGAATTCTCGTGTGGATAGGGATATAGAGATGCCAATGGCATCTAAGCACCGTATTATTCATTTTTAAGATACTGCGCTTGTCTATATCCCAATGCTAAAACTAAATCAAATGAAAAAACTACAAAAATATTTACTACCCTAACAAACCATTAGATTGCATTGGAAATTTTTAAAGTTAAACCACGTTTATTTGGAAAAATAACTTTGTTTTTAATATTTATTTATTTTATTTTATTTTGGACAGCAGAGTTGTTTTTAATATATATTAAAAGGGGGAAAAGGGTTATTATTAATTTTGGAGATTTTTAGTTACGTGAATGATTATTTAGCTAAATTGGTTGAAAAGAAAGGGTTAGTTGATTAATTTGGTTAAAAATAAAGGACTAAATTGAATTTATAAGGACGAATCCTATTGGTCAATTAGAAGGTCTTTTTCTAAAAAGCCTTTTCCTATATTAAGATGTTAACTTTGAAATGGTTTTGGCTGGTTTTTTGTTAGTCGGTGCCTGTAGATTGTGAAGTTTTCCGAGGTCGGTCGACAATCACCATTGAGCACTTGACTGGGGAGGTGAAACCAGTAGAAAGAGATGTTGGTGATGGCATTCCTGGTGGTGCGAGGAATATAGATGGTATGATGATACTCAAGGTATATGTAATTCAACTGTTTTCAAATATAGTAGTTTTTGGATCTTTTCCGTCTCTATATGTATGTGGATATGTAGTTGTGGATGTATGTGTGTGGTTGTGGTTTTCTTTCAAGTTTGTTCTCTAATCATCAAGTCTAACTACTACTTTACAGGCAAAGAAGACATGGAAAGAATCTATGCTGAACAAGATAGTGGAACTGACAGAAGAAGCTCAATTAAGGAAACCGAAGCTACAAAGGTGGCTGGATCAGTTTGGTGAGAAGTACAGTAAGGCAGTCATCATTCTATCAGCTGCCGTTGCCCTCATTGGCCCTGTTCTTTTCAAGTGGCCATTCTTTAGTACTCCAGGTATCATGATACCCTATTTATATACATGATACAGTACTTTATATGCAATGCACCCTTTATGTTTCTGAAATGAGTCTTTCACCTTTAGCTTACTGCCCAGTTCACTCATGACTTCCCATTGCCAAAATTCCTTTCCACTAATAATGCTTATATTACTTTATATGCAATTTCATTTACTGCACCATTTCATTAAAGTTATGTAGTTGTGTAGCTTGCAGGGGCTCACTTTACAGAGCATTGGGGCTCATGGTTGCAGCATCACCATGTGCTTTGGCTGTGGCTCCGTTGGCTTATGCTACTGCAATCAGTGCCTGTGCAAAGAAGGTACTATCGGTTCTATGACAGAGGGACCGATAATATGGTGCAAATTTGGTGAAATTACATTGAAAAATGTGATTGCATGGCGTTTAAAAAACTGAAGTTAATCTTTAAGTCTTGTGGCTGCTAGAGATAGGAGATGACACCACAAATTCTCTATCTTTGATAGAGCAATCTTAGTGGACATACTAATCAAAAGTTTATGATGAGATTAAGTTCAAAATATGCTCTTATTTTATATATTCATTATATTATATTATATACTGAAAGTTTATCCTGGCATCCACATATCATGAGCTTAAATGTGAGCACCTGTGTCATTGAAACATATATTAACAGACGTATTTGTGTAGGGAATACTGCTGAAGGGAGGACATGTTTTTGATTCTCTAGCTTCCTGCCACACCGTTGCATTTGATAAGACAGGGACATTGACAACAGGTGAGTTTATGTGCAAAGCAATTGAGCCGATACATGGGCATGAAGCTAGCACTTCTTGTTGTGTACCCACCTGCGAGAAAGAAGCCCTTGCCGTCGCTGCTGCAATGGAAAAGGGGACCACTCATCCAATCGGAAGGTATTATTGGATGCCATATTTCTTTTCATTGACCCCAAAATGGTAACCGCTTTTCTATATTGTAGAGCGGTTATAACCCATAGTCAAGAAAAAGAGCTACCTTCTGTTTATGTTGAAAGTTTTGAGAATCTTCCGGGTAGAGGTCTCTTTGCAACGCTGTCTAGCATTGAGGTAGTGCCTTCTATATCTCTATATGTAGTTATTTTACGGAAACATCACTTGTAACCTGTGTATTACACGCGCATTAATATGATGAGATAAACTTCCTCTTTTTCCTGTTTCTATTTTTCTGTTTGTTATAGCCAGGTTTTGGAGGGGGCCAAGAGTTGAAGGCGTCACTTGGTTCTGTTGAATACATCACATCACAATTTAACTCTAAAGCTGAATCTCAGAAGATTAAGGAGGCAGTGATAAGGTCTTCATATGGAACTGACTTGGTCCGTGCTGCTCTCTCTGTAAATAACAAAAAGGTGATACTTTCTTCAATGATAACTTTTGACTGGTTCTTAACATTCTAACTGACCACTTGTAATTTTCACTAGATCCATAATTAATCTGAATGGCAAACGCATTATATACTTCCCTTATGAAATTGAATCTAATAGACATGTATTTCGTATGTTCAGGTAACTCTCTTCCACTTTGAGGATAAACCTCGAATTGGGACAAAGGATGTCATCTTGGAGTTAAAAAAACAAGCGAAGCTCCATGTGATGATGTTAACTGGTGACCATGAGCTTAGTGCACGTAGGGTTGCTAATGCAGTGGGCATTGATGAAATTCATTGTAGCCTAAAGCCGGAGGATAAGCTCAATCATGTGACCAGCATCCCTAGAGATACAGGTCGACTTCCTATTTCTAAACTTTACACCCCTATAGGCTTGGCTTTTGAGTTTGTTGCTGGCTTCTTTAGATGCATCAGAATTATAATAAACTAGTAACTAGTTTTTGTTTGATGTCATAAATAAAAGGCTATTACCAAAGTTCAACCGCTATTGAGTACACAGACTAGGTCATTCAAGTCGATAAGTTAGAGTGGGCAATTTTGACCCAGTTACGTATGAATGAGTTAATTCGGGTATGTGTAATACTCAACATGCCAAATGGGCATAATCAGATAAATTAGCTTAAAACGAAACTGGTTGCGAATGCAGCCAAAAGTACCTCAGCGTATTTTAATTCAGAAAACTTCCCAAATCATTTATTTAATATAAATAGTTCATTACTTCATTATTGAATTCATATAGTTATTTTTTCATATGGTACACGCTGATTATTTATAAGAAAATTTAAATTTTTGACTAGAGTTGGTACCTCATTCGAACTCGCCAAAAAGTTGGTACCCTTTTGACCGTTTACCCGAGCCACATGAGTTGTCCATTTTACCACAATACCACCTATAGTGTAAGTGCATATGGAATTCGTTACATACAACATTGCTACGTATTGTTGTTGTAGGACTCAGATTATTATTTTCATATTTCATATAAGTTTTGAATGTATTTTTTAATATTAGATTTGTTAAAGTTTTAGATTAGGATTTCGAATCATAATTTGAGATTTCGAGTAGGGTACAAAATTTTTTTTTTTTTATTGATTTACAAAAATGATAACTAACACTTTTAGCTTTGGGAAATGCCCCAAAAGCATACTAGACTCATACCAAACTAGACAATAAAATCTATACATCATATCCTCTATTCTTTAAATCTATCTATACATACAAATGACATCCATCTTTTTAGTAGGGTACAAGTTACTGTTAGGAAAATAAAACTTATGGAGTAGGAGATAATTTTTATGGTTATGCCGAATTTAATTGAATTAAGGAAAGTGAAGAATTAATTTTGCATAATCAGTCCTATTTTAGAGGCTATCAAACTTTCAAAGGTGGATAACCTATTTTTCACATTGGAAAGTCTTTGGAGTTTACAAATACATTTTCAGATCTATTTTCCATCTGCATTGCCATAAAATAGTGGCTTTGGTAACGTTACAGGAAGAGCCTGCTTCATAAATAATGTAGTCTTCTAATATCTTGTTCACTAAGCTTTTAATACCTGCTTATTCAGCTTATTTTAGTTTTGCCTGTGTTCTAAGATGTACTGTAAAAACTAATATTTTTGATTGTGTTACAGGAAGGGGTCTGGTAATGGTTGGTGATGGTATTAACGATGCACCAGCACTTGCTGCTGCTACGGTTGGTGTTGTGCTGGCACAACGTGCTAGTGCAACTGCTATTGCCGTTGCAGATATCTTGCTACTTCAAGACAACATTTCTGGTGTTCCATTTTGTATTGCAAAATCTCGCCAAACCACCTCACTGGTACCTAATCAAGCAATTCTCTTATTTTCCTTTACTTCCATCATTTTTCTGATAGACTCTATTTTGCTTGCAGGTCAAACTAAATGTGGCACTCGCATTATCTAGCATTATGCTGGCCTCCCTTACTTCCGTTATGGGCTTTCTTCCTCTATGGCTTACGGTATGAACATTTTTGCAAGTTCTTCTATTAATTTAGTACACTTTTCAACTGTCAGATGTCTAGTATGAAAATGCACTTGTAAATTTACAGGTCCTCCTACATGAAGGCGGGACTCTGCTTGTATGTCTCAATTCTATTCGTGCTCTTGAAGAACCGTCATGGTCATGGAGAGCAGATGTTCTACAAGTATTCAATAAATTCAAGGCGCTCCTCAATTTCTTGACTAAAAACACACCTACAATTCAGGCTGCACCATCATAACTCATAACAAACACATCAGATTTAGGTACACTCTACTGCAACTACTTAGGGTAGACTTTTTTATGTAAATTATGCACATCAATTTTCTTATCCAACAACTATATAAAAAGAGTAAAGTTTGAAGTCATCTCTTATGTTTATCAATATCATGCGTTTTTTTTTATTAAGTTCGGTTCTAGTTATATATTTTGAAGTCAAATGGACGTCTGGTTTTCGTTTGGTCAACCCCATTAATTAAAACAAAGCAGTTAGTTAGTTAGTTGGAAGCTGGCATCACTAAGAAGGTAAGGTAGATGAGAATGACGATGCTGATAGCAATATGCCAATAACCAACCATACATCGTGCTTTCCCTCTGTCCGATTAAAATTGTAGCATTTTATTTCTTCTGGATGGTTTTGAGGTTAAACTGTTGATACATTTTGGTCCTATTTTGAGGATGTTATATATATATTGGGAAAATCAATTATGCAGCTGACTGCAAAATTGATGGATGCAGTCACATACACAGATCAAATGGATGATTGATATATTACAAAAATGCCCCCCTGATTTTCAAGGTAACTGCATCAAAAAATGATGCAGTCAACTGCATCCACAAAAAAAGATGAAACATGCAGCAAAAGCTGCGGCCACAAAAAGGTTCCAGGTGATGAGGAAACTCTAGTCAAATTTGAATAGTTTTCTTTAGAGCAATGATAGCCGCAGCGGCTTGGGGCTGCAACTCTATACACACCATTGCTTGTTAATAAGTACACATCCTTGTTGTTATCTTCACTTAATGACAGCACGTAGCCCAGGTCAGGAACACTGTGAACCCCCGGCTTGAATCTACAATGCATTGGCGAGTCATGGGCACATCCAAAAGGGACACTGAAACTAGTGAAGTTCCCGCTGTTTTCAGTGGTTTCAATAGTTGCCCATATGGCATAACTATACAAGTCTGTGTATATATACCTGCAAATTTGTTCATGCGATTATTATTTTATTATTCTCATCGTTACAAACAAAATATGCGTACTTGGTGAAGTGGTTATGCTTCTGTTTTTCTAGTTGTTTAGAGTCAAAATAATCAAATTAAGAGAGAAAGGTGAGAAGTTGCTACAAAAAGACTGATTCAAAGAATAATCAACACACATCCAAAAATCTCCATTTATTTAGTAGAGGTGGCAACTTCGACCATTTGCACAAAAAAGGGGTCGAGACTCGCTCAGAAGTGTTTTTAAATGAGAGAAACCTCCTACCGATCTGAGACCATTATATTTTTTTGGATTTTGAGACAAATATTTGTTGAATTAGTCAACTATCATCATTTTCCGTCAAATTGGAGGATGATTGATAAAAATGTTTGTATTTTTAGTATTTAGCCTTTAAAGTATACTAACCAGCCATACAAGCATGGGTCAGTGGCAGCACGGTAGAAATAACCACCCATCACTGAGGCAGGACCTTCGCTTGCAACAACATTATCATGGTTGTATCCTGCCACAGGAAATATGGGAGTTATAGAGGCTGGCTGCGTGTACCCTCCAGGAGCATTTAATGGATGGTTGGGATAAGGGCCTTCATAAGCACTCCATCCGTAGTTGCCCCCTTTCTTGACTAGATCAATCTTTTCATATCGATCCTATAAATGTAAATGAACTTTAAGTTAGTTAGATGTGAATAAATTCTTTCTAAATATATTTCTTCGGAAATGTTTAGATTCCATTTGTGCATATGTTTTCTTCTGGCTACTGATTTTAAAAATCATACTTGGTAGAAGTTATAATCAGGTTATGTTGTATTTCTAATGGATCAAATAGGAAAGATGAAAAAACATGAATAAAAGGAACTGGTTGAATGGGTCAACAGACTCCCAAACCAAAGAGTAATTTTAGTGCACACAACCCATAAAATTGCTTTTTTTTAGTGCACACAAGAACCATTTATGAGTAAACTGGAAGGAAAAAAATGACAGATGTCAACAGCACACAAACTAACCCATTTCGACCATACCAAAAAACTTCCAGTTTGACTTATTACCCAATCCACCGACCTACCCATTTTCCCCCCCTCCAGTACATAGGTTTTTGTTGCAGGCCAATCAGGCTGTAACAATATAGCGTACAAGATAGTGATTATAGACAAGTTGTGAAAATGTAAATGTGCCCAAGGAATAGGTGTTATTGTTTAAAACTGTTTATTCTTGCAAAATAAAGTGTTTCAGCGCTTTTCTAGCTACAAACACATCCTCATTCTCCAATCACCATTATCTGAATTAGACCATGAGTTGAAAATATCATATACAGCTAAAAACTTACCTTCCCACAATCTCCACATACAAAGCGAGAAGGCTTTTCTGAGTCAAAACTGCAACGCCAAGGATTTTTAAAACCCAGGGCCCATATTTCAGGCTCAAGTTCCTTATCTGTAGAGTAAGGATTGTCTTTCGGTATTGAATAGTTTCCCCATAGACCAAGCCTACTTATTTCTTCTGCACATAAACCATGTTTATGACAAAAGAAAATGGCAAGTGTCATAGATTACTGCCTTCAGCCTGCTATATGTGGCAAAATGGGGGCTTGGATAACTGGTCAAAACGGGTACAACTTTAGACTAGTCAGGTTGACCTGCTATATCTTGACTTTTTTTTAATTCATACATAATCAATATAGGTGGTTATTTATGTAAGGGTTACTTTTAACTAATGTTTTGAGAACCGGAGCGGACATTGAACCGGTCTCACAATATTTTACCGGTCGGACCGGGGTCTCACGACACCAAATGAAATATACGGTTATCATAGTAAACCCAAAAGAATTCTAACTTAAACACATCATATGTTCAATGATATTAAGTTTTAGCATCAATCATCCAAAAATAAATCCAAATTTTAACACAATAATCCATAAGCTAAACAACAATTTAAATACAACAACTAAAACAACATTTACTAAACACAAACAAATAATGTTGGGTATAATTATAATCTTGATGGGTTATGGACATGGAGCGGGCCAGTGGACCATGTATGTGGTTACTCCATTTAGTATTTGAATAAGAGAGCTGATAGGGTCTTTGGTTGACCGAGTAGTACGGGATTTGCATGGTATTAGAATAGGGAATAGTGGAGATCATGCATACAACGTGGGATAGTAGTAGCAGTCTGTTTGCATTATTAATTAGTTTACTGTTTAGTTTATTATAAATAGGAGTAGTGGTTTTATTTTCATTGTACCCCTTTTTTGAAAGAATACAGAAGGTTTTCTCATTTTTCTCTCTGCAAGTCTACTAAAAAAAAGGGTAATTGGATAGGGACCCTCTGACCCCATGTACCCGTAGGTACCTACAACGACCCCCACCGGAGC
>JAOXNX010000011.1:18505750-18524678 GCA_028566075.1 Solidago caesia | reverse complement strand
GTGGAAATTAAATACATGTGGCCACCCCAAATATGCCTAGGGTAGGACTCGAACCCCTGACCTCTTGTGAGGAAAGATGTCTCCTTGCCACTAGACCATTTGGTGATGGTTAATGTACTTTTTTTGTAATGTTCTTATTTTATGAGTAGTTGTGTGAGCAAAGTTACTATTTAACTTTTAACTATAGGTCCGGTGATTCTTAACACCACCACAAATTAACCAAAGCCAAATAAGATTGAACCGATCAAAATCTAGATTAATAAACAATTGGATGGACTTTTTCTCTTCTACTTCGTGTGAGCAGGAAGTTGACGCATGCTTATTCGAGTTGTACGAACGTGTAACACAAGCAAGCCACTTCAATAAAGATATCCCCTCTTTGGTCATTCTACCCCACCACAACCTCGCAAAGTTGCTTATTCTCGAACTCAACTGAAAAATGGAGGACAATCAACATGAAAGCCAACAATCGCAGTCTGAATGGCTCATCGCCATTGCAGAGGAGCTCGAGAAAGCACAGATCAACAACCAAGCAATCTTCAACCGGAAAACGTGCATTTACAGAGTTCCTAGATGTCTACGTGAAGCTGACGAGAAATCTTACACCCCGAGCGTAGTTTCCATTGGGCCTTACCACCGTCAAAATGGCCATCTACTCCCCATGGAGCGCCACAAGTGGCGTTCCTTTTACCAGACCATTAATCGCCATAACCATGACTTCAAGCTCTATCTTGACTCCATCCAAAAGCTCGAATCAAAGGCACGAGAATCCTATGAGGGTGAGATTGACCTTAACAGCAAAGAGTTTGTGAAGATGATGGTTCTTGATGGTTGCTTCATCCTCGAGCTATTTAGAGGAATGAACGACGGATTTGAAAATCTCGGTTATGCGAAAGGTGATCCGGTATTCTCGATTTGTGGGTCACTGGATTCAATTCGAAGAGATATGGTGAAGATAGAGAACCAGATCCCTCTATTCATACTCGATGAGCTCTTAGCCCTTCAGACATGCGACGGTCATGACCCACACACACTAGTGAGAATGGCAATCACTTTTTTTGCACCGTTGATTCCAACCGATGAACCTTTCCACAAAGATCAGGAGTTTAGCCAATTCGATCCACGGCCCCTTCACTGCCTCCATCTTTTCCGAGAAAGTCTAGTCAGTAAAGGATTAATCTTACCAAAAAGAGCCAAAAAGTTATGGAAAAGAAAGTTGAGCCGTAATGTCGTAGGCAAGCCTACAACACAGGTAACCTATTGTGTATCTCAACTTAGAGAAACCGGGATAAGGTTTAGAAAACGGCAGACTGACCAGTTTTGGGATATCAAGTACAAGAATTCGGTTTTGGAGATACCTCGTATCTTGATTCACGAGGGTACTAAATCCATATTTCGTAACCTTGTGGCATTTGAGGAGTGTCACCATGAATGCAGCAACGAGATAACAGCTTACCTAGTTTTCATGAACAACTTGATAGACTCAGCCGAAGACGTAAGCTTCCTACATTATAAAGGGATCATCGAGCACTGGCTAGGAAATCATGATGATGTTGCTGACCTCTTCAACAGGCTATGTCAAGAGGTCGTTGCGGACCTCAATGACAGTTATCTTTCGGGGCTGACAGATAAGATTAATAAGAGTCGTGACAATCGGTGGAGTACCTGGAAAGCAGATTTAAGGCACAAATATTTCCAGAATCCTTGGACTATGATCTCAGTATTTGCAGCCATGCTGTTGTTGCTGATCACAGTTGTACAGTCATTTTATGACATTTTTTCCTATTACAAGCCGACTTCTTGAGTCGTGTACATACAGATGTAGATGTTATACGTACCAAAATAAGCACATAAATAAAATTGGTACAACTCTGCTTTTTTTAATTCCATTTTAGTATTTCCTGGGACCTATTTATAACAGGCAAAAACTTGTACAGGCTTTTCCCTTTGTCAATCACCATTGAAAATAGCCAAACCTCTAATTTTAAATCAACCACAAACATACATCAAATGAAACAGAACTCAGAAATAGAATTAAACTAAGAAAAATTCAAATAATCCGTAAGATACGCCACCTATTTACTTTGTATTAAAAGATGTATTCACCTCCATTGATGAATGTGTGGACTTCAAATTCTTTTCAGCAATATCACTATGACCAGAGACATCTAGTTATTGACTCTTTATCCAGAATTCCTCGCTGAGATGCGTGCATCTGTGTTTCTTGGTTCATGTTTTCTCTTGCCACGTGAACTGCGTCTTGATTTAGGTGTCCGGGTTTTTGTTGCACGCTTCTCGGTGTTCTCTTGGGTGGTGCTGCTGATCACTTTTTCGGTATTAGATGGGAGTTCAAGGGGAGCATCAGGCCATGGAGTTCGCTTTGCTGGGACTGTCATCTCTAATGGAGGATCAATGGTCCATCTGCATCACAAACAAAGCCAGATATCAGGAAAACGATTTCAAATTGGCAACTACACAGATCTTATGCAAAATAAAGAGTTTAACCATGTAGTAATCCATTTGACAGAGTTACAGGCTCAACATAAGAGAATATTTTGACGTAAGAAATGTACTTTTTTGTCAAATGCAAACCTAAAATGACACAATTTAGGGGAATCAGATATGATGTATATTTAGGGTTTGTCGTAAATGAACCCTGGCATAGGGTTTCTAGGGTTTGTATCTTGTAATTATAAATAGTCATCAATGTACATAATACCCTACACTGTTTTCATTAATCATTAATCTACATGGTATTAGAGCCCATGGTTACTATGTCCTGGCATTTGTCCTCTTCCCCCCACCACCCCATAACTTTAATCAAACACCTCTATTGATATAAATTTAATTATTGAAACCTCAATACAGTTTTAAAATGCACCCCTTAATGTGAACCCAAAGAGTAGAGGAGATTATTTTCCCCCAAATCCCCAATTATTTATGAATGAGTCCATTTGGGTTTTTCTGATCTCAAACGGGTCAAATATTAAAATAAACTAGAAGTGGAACAGGTCAAATGGCATGAAGGTTACCACAAAGTGTATTTCTAACACATAAAGGCCTGATAACATTTTATTCAGAGATTAAGGCCCTCAACGTGATCATATATAAAACATTATGGATTTACTGAGAAAGTGAGAAGTTCCACAAAACGAACAAAAAAGTGCAGGTTAGGGTAGCTCGCCTTGTTTTGACACATACGAAATCTGACCCATCTTGAGCCAATCATGTCGTGACATGTAAAGCAAACAAACCTTGACCTTTATTAGACCATAACATGGCTGGCTTAGACGTGGGACAAGGTGGGCAACCGGCCGAGGCCCGATTTTTTAGAGGGGGCGATTTTTTTATTATTTTAATGTATATATATAAAAATTATATATGTAATCAACTAAGCTCATTACAAACACTAACTATCATCCAAAAATAAAACCATATAATTTAGTCCACACCTTTTATGGATTTAAAAAAAAAAAAATTACTGAGCGACGTCATCTTGAAAGGCAAGCACCAAGCCACTGTCACCACTTTTCTTAATTGGAATTTGGAAAGATAACAATTAAACAAATATATAAGATATTATTATTAGATTTTGTATTTTATTTATTTAGTTTTATATCTTTAAATTATTTATTGTTATTTGTGTTATTGTTTCATTTTATATCTCTCAATCTTTTTCTTTAAATTTCAAGTTTCTTTACATCGAGAACAAAATCTTAGATAATATAGACTATGAAGAGTTGATCAACCAATTTGCTATGAAGAATACTAGGAGAACTACACGAATCGTCAGCTAGCTATTACGATATGTTATTTCAACCGTATGATTTTGCAATGTTTTTTTAATTTCGAAGATCAGCTTTTGCTATGTTTATTGATATAATTTATCGTCGTTTTTAGAAAATTGTTTATATAATATAATTTGTTGTGTATAGCCTAGGGGCCTTTTTTTTTGCTCGGCCTAGGCCCATAAATCCTCATAGACGACCCTAGACCAGAAAGGTTTAAAAAATTTCTTTAATGGATCATGTTGTTTGGACAAGTTTATACCACCTAACCAACAGCCCTTCTAATATGGCTCCTTGAATTGCTACCATTCCCAGCAAATTACAACAGTTTTTCAAAACATTCTAGGTCATTTTGTAATAGATAAAATATATTGCAACCACTAAAAAGAACCCCTTTAATCAGCTAGGATGTGATCATAGGGGGAGTTGACCATGATTTACTATTGTTTCTTTTGGGACCAATGTCTACACTCTTAGAGTACTTATTTGTTTGGTCTACTTGAGACACTTATTGGTTTTGAACTTTGGGACCAATCACTTTTAAACCTTTACATATATGTTCGTATGTATACATGTATGCATACAAGTGTCATAAAAAGCGTAGGAAAAAGAATATGTAAGTTTGGTGATAATGTGTATAGTTAATATAAGTTTGTCTGTCACGATAAACTAGCTCCACATCATCCACATCTCTTAGCTTCTTGCGTAAAACCTCTAGCATAGTGACATGGACTAAGGCCATATTATCGTATATAACCTCAAGCCATAGAGCTTGATACATAAGCCCTATTAAATTTCCAAAATAATCAATGACAAAATTATTAATATGAATCAGATCAAATTGGGAGAAAATGGTATAACTAAAAATCAGCACATCATTTGAGCAATTATATCTTCATAGTGTCTAAACAACAAACCAGATAAAACCCATACATCTACTTTTTAACAACTAAACAATAATCATACATACATACAATCCTATATGTACATTTTAAATCCATGAAATTGCTCAGGTCAAATAAATTGTAATTCAACAGCTCTCAATGGGGACAAACACAAATGAGCCACACTCTTACATAATACATATTCCCAATTGAAAATCACTCATATCATTATATTGACCTTCCTAACTACACTTAATCAAACAACCACTGAAAATGAGAATATCATCATATTGGGAATTTCCGGCTATGCGTTACCAACACCAACTATTTACTATTATGACTTCGAAATAATCAGTTTATATGTGTTATCAATAAAGTCATTTTAAATATTAAGAGTCAAACAATAAGTTGCTTCAACAATCTGGTAATTTAATTATTAAAATTTAGTTTTATTATAAAAATATAAAATCTTATCATCGAGTTAACCCTTTACCCAAAAAAATAAAATATAAAATCTTGGCAACAAAATTTTTGAATGGTTGATAAAAAAAAAATATAAATTGTCATACTTTAAAAGTGACTACTTCAAAAGTTTATAAGAATTTTCATCTTGGTCATCTTATCTAATAGGTCCTCTAAATTCTAATTATCCAAATCTGCCGAACACTTAGAAACTGTTCCATTACAAGATTATCTTATTGTCATTATCATACCACAATATCAGTTTCAAACCACACATCCAAACATCCCAATAGAAACTTTGACCATCGTCGTGACCTCTCAAACTAATATTAGCATGAAATTGATGTTGTGCACTAAAAGATTATAGGATAGCAAGAAGTCAACAATCAGCACAGCTAGCCCACTAGCAAAATTATGCATATGAAGTGATAAAGAATTTATACGGAAAAGGCAAATTAGACACACACAAAAACGAATCAAGTAATGCACATGCTTCATCCAAAAATCAGAACTTTTAATGTTAAAAAAGATGACTAACCCGGCAGGGAACTTGCTATCCGCACGAGCCTCGGCACGAAGCCACCAAAGCATCACTTTTTTCCCACAACTACCTAGTGGCTCCACCATAGAAGAGTCTTTAAGCAAAGAAAGAGGACTCTCAATATCATCATCCCCATCAACTCCCACAACCATATCCAAATCCTTAATCCACTCAGGCCTAAATTCAGTTTCACTCCATACCAACCTCGAGTTTATGACAAATCCTGACCACTCTAACTTCCTTGGCAACACAATCGCCATATCACCAATATAATTTGCATTCTTGCCTTTGTATAAAAGCGAGTTAAATGTATGCCAACCGATCAATCTATCAGATGAGTTACAAGCCGGGCCTTGAACCGGCAGCAGTGATTTCTTCTCATCTTTTTCATCCATCGTCTTCTGAACCTCAAATGGATCTTCATCAGGATGACTCGAATGAGCAAGAATGCCAACCGAAACAGCACCTATCCATTCCACTTTTTGGATCTCATCAAAGAACTCCAAACTATGCATATTACTATCATCCGCAAACATTACAATCCCGTCTAACTTCTCTTCCCTCACCACTCTACACACCAAAACTTCATTAAATAAAAAAACAATACATATAACATTATAATCAAAATTGAAACAAAAATACATCAAAATCCTTAAACATTACCTTAGCGCTCGCATCCGCATCTGAGACTCCATCTTATGTCGAGCCTCCCAAAAAATCGGCATCTTCTTATTGAATCCAATATGCCTAACTTTGAGCTTCGACTTGGCCAACAACGCAGCCGTTTCATTACTCACACCACCGGCTTCCACAACAATCCACACAACATCATAATTCAAATTCATCAAAGTATGCATCAATCCAGTTAAATGCAAAGCTTGAAACGTCCGAACATAAGTCGGCGTAACGGCAATCAAACTCTTAGCATTCTTAATCCCATATTGAACCTTCTGTTCTCTCTGAACAGCTTCAATTATCTTATGAGCTTTCATAACTTCAGTCGGATCGGGATGCGGCCACGGCCGGATCCGGATTCCGTGCCTCCCAACGACAACTCTACTAGCAACAACACTATGATTACTATCACTATTAACCGCCACTACAGGGTTACGAATAGAGGTAGTAAACGACAGGGTTTCAGCTATATCATTAGCACTAGTAGTAAACGACGTCGTAGTGGAAGTATACAAATTGTTGATAGAAGAAGTTGAAAATAAAAGATAAAAAATCAAACGTGAAAATCTAAATCCAAGAATAAGACTAATTAAACAGCATAAACAATGAAGGATTAACCAGAAAATACTAGCTGGAGATTTAACCGCGTTAGGTCCGTCAACCGTTGAATCTAACGGCGATTGGTTTCTGAAACTGTTATTCCGTCCACGATTAGCGTAGCTCTGTTGTAACGCCTGTAACTTCATTTTTCAAATTAAAAATTAATTAATATATTTTTGATAGATAGATTTATAATAATAATAATAATAATAATAAGGTGGTTTTGATGAGTGAAAATTTGAAGTTGTTGAAGTAGAAATGATAATGGTGGTGGTTTGAACTAACTGGAGTTGGTGTTAAATCAAGGAAGAATGCTTTGAAATGAATCAATCTATGATTTAGAATTGGAATTGGAATTTTAAAAAGTTTTAATGAAATGGAATTGAATATGGAAAGGTAAATGGAATTGTTTTTTTTGGTGGTATAGATTAACAGGAGATTCCTAACTTATACTAATGTCTTATTTTTGGACATATGGTGATTGTGATTAGTGGCTTGTTACCGGGAGTAAATCTAGGTGTTAGGTTTTTAAAAATTCTTTTTTTAAAAGGTTTTGTTAATCACGTGCATAAAATAATTGTAATTTTATCATAAAATTTAACAGGTTAAGGTCAAACACGAACACGACACGTTAACTAATCGTGTCAATTTTCCAAACACGAACACGACACGATATTTAACAGGTTACACGATAAAAAACCTGGTAAGAGACCTGTTATAACAAAAATCCTAAATTAAAACCAGCGAACCTGTTAAGGAACCTGCTAAGGAACTTGTTACAAGACACGAAACATGTTAAGACACGATAAGAAACCTGGTAAGAGACCAGTTAACAGGTCTTATCATGTCTTAACAGGTTCCTTAGCAGGTTTCATTTAGTACATATATATATTACAGGTCTTAATAGGTCTTTTCGTGTCTTAACAGGTCCACGAAATCTGTTAAGGCCAAACACGAAACATGTTAAGACCAGATCGTGTCGTGTCGTGTTAACAGGTTCGTGTCAGAAATTGTCAGCTCTAGTAGAACTAGTGTCATATCCGGATATTGTCCGAGATGTAATTTTTTTGTTTATTATTATCTTTTTTTTGTTTTTTTCCATTTGGTTGAAGTTATGTATCCGTAATATATTAGATTCCCGGTTTGTAAATTTGTGTTTATACAGTAAACGATCAATATGATTTAACATCCATTTGTATACATATAGACATCACGAGATACAAAAAGAAAGATTCCCACGTTGACATATTTACACATCTCACATATATATTACTAGGTATAAAACCCGTGTGAAAACACGGGAAATTATACGTAATTTATAAAATACGTCTTTTGTAATTGATTGTTGAACATAATGTACCGATATATTTTATTTATTCACATCTTATTTTTTTATGCATAAAATTCATGGGGTAAGGTCATTTATTTATTATACAACAAATATTTAAAAATTGGTATGTGAGGGGTTCTATACGTAGTTTGAGTACATGACAACCACACAATCACTTTTCGCACTTTTCCCATTTTATTTTTCAATTGACCCAAGTTTAGCTAACTTTTTTTTTGAATAATAAAAAAGGTTTTGTTAAAAACTTGAATTAGGAAACTCTTACAACCCAATACATGTATCAAATTGTAAAAATGAAAGGTAGTATGTGAACATTAAAATTAAAGTCACAACCAAAATTTGCCTCAGGTTTTAAAGGCCCTTTATTATCTCAGGTTTTCAACTCACTCGTAGAAAGTGACACCAACATATGTATTAGCATATATAAGTAAAATATGATGGACAGTAGATAGTTTAAGGAACAGCAACATGTTTATACAGACATGTTGGTATAAACATAAGAGATAATTTATAATATTAAGTGAAGAGGAGGTTTTCATAGATTTTGAAGGACTTCCTTGTACACAACATTAGTTGTCGTTTTGCAAATGTTGTTATCTTGGTCACAAATTAGAATCTTCAAACCGTCCTTGCTTTTGACACGAGAGACAGCAACATAAAGTTGACCATGGCTAAAAACAGGTCGTGGAAGATAAAGACCCACACGATCTAGAGACTGTCCTTGGCTTTTGTTGATCGTCATAGCAAAGCAAACTGCAATAGGGAATTGCTTACGACATATCTTAACTGGAATTCTTTTGTCAGACGGGGTCATTTTCAAACGCGAAAGCAATGTACTCTGGCCAACATTAGTGCCTGTAATGACCTTAGCCTCGATAACATGTTTGCCCAATTTAGTTACTTGCAAGCGTGTGCCATTGCATAAACCATTTGCCTGGTCAATGTTGCGAAGTAACATCACTGGGGTACCAACTTTCAAGACCAACTTGTGATTAGGCAAACCGGACAATTGTAAACTGTTGATGACTTCAGTAGAGTATAGTGCGGAGTCAATGTCATTTGGTTGTTCAGTTTCACAAAGACTATCCGAGCTAAGATATACACATTCAGTACCTGTAAAGTTGATAGTTAAAGTAGAGGTTGGAATTAGCATAAATAATATAAAAATAAGAGAGCTTGTTAAGTATAAAGGAACAGTTCCTTTAGAGCATAATAAAGGTTGAACAGCATACCAGGGATCATCTGTAACAACGTGTTATTGATAGAATTAACCACGGTATGTGTAGGAGCTAGTATAGCCCGTTGTTGAAAATAAAGAGGATCACCCAAGTTGGCATCAAGATCCGGATACGTGAATGAAATAAGAGATTTCACAGGGTCCACAGAGTGAAGAATAAGCAACTCTTCAGGAATTGGGATTTCTACTTGTCCATCATTCGGCTCTCCTAGAAGGCCATCACCAAGTTTCAAAATCCACTCTGCGAATTCCTGTATTACTTTCAAATCTCCATGATCGCGGCCCACTCTGAGCCGCATGTTGACAGTTAACTTGAGGACAGTGCAATGATGCCACAAATACGATGAATTCAAAGAAGCATTGACAATGTTACTTCGACTGCCTTTAGGAATGACGGGTAATATTTGACGGAAATCGCCACCAAACACAACAACTTTACCGCCAAATACAGTGCCTTCACTATTTGGCCGGGTAGATTTCATGATATCGCGCATTGTCCTATCAAGGGCCTCGAAACAATGTTTATGTATCATAGGTGCCTCGTCCCATATTATCAATTTAGCTTTCTTTATTAAACCTCCCAACTCACTATTTGGCTCAATGGAACAAACTGAGTTCTCAAAGATGTTAATTGGAATAAGGAAACGTGAATGCGCAGTTCTGCCACCACTTAACAACAACGAAGCAATCCCACTGGAAGCAACATTGAGGACAATTTGTCCCTTGGAACGTATGGCAGCAGTCAAAGTTTTCCAAAGAAATGTCTTCCCGGTACCACCATAACCGTATACAAAATATAAACCACCTTGATCTTTTTCAACTGCTTTCATGACAGTTTCATAAATGTTTTTTTGTTCATCAGTTAAGCTACGTACACAACTGGAATGCTCTTGTGACAGCAGCGCCTTATCATACAATAACTCAGACCTAATCAAACGATTATTGAGCATTGAAAGATAGGTCTCACCAGGGAAAGGCATATCAGTAAAGTTTGAAAGTGTGCTACCATTGTTACGTAACAACTCCTCAATATCTAGAAGGCAAAGGTTTTGAATTTGCTCTTCGTCAAGTGTGAGGCCTAATAAAAAAAGTAGAATCGATTGTTCAATTAGATCAATTTGTACTGCTAGGATGACAGGGAAGTAAGTGACAACATGTAAAAAACGATAGACCATACCTGGACAGTTTAGTATGGTCCGTTGTCTATACTGTATGTCTTCCGAAAGAAGAGTCCATGTCTTGGTCCACAACCCTGCAGGACTTGTGACTGAACTTGATAGGAGCAACGAAACAAAGAATTGTCGCAGATATGCTGCAGTGGCCCAGGAACTGGCTTCTACAATAGCGTCGACATATTCTTTATCATCATTCAATAAGCCTAACTGTTGACATGCCTCTTTGTAGGTAGAACAAAGCTTTCCATCCACCGTTTTGATGTCATCAAATGAGGTAGGACCGGTAACATGATTCAATAAAATCCTCAAATAATAGACATCACCAAGTGACGGTGGAACATAATGAATCCTTCCAATGTTACCACCAATGACGTGTCTTGGAAACCAATTTCTTTTCTGACGAATCCAGACATAATATTTTGGAAATTCTACATACTTCAGCGTTCTTGCAAATTCATCGACTTTGTTACGCTCCATCCATTGAGTGAACATTGATTTTTTGACCGTAGGATTTGCGACAACATCACAAAGGTTAGCATCGTCATCATATACAATGCATTGTTTATCTTTCTCATGAAAGGGCAAAACCTCAACCGAAGGCCATCTATAATGTATATCAAAGCCAAAAATTCTCCAGGCGGCTTCACAAGCGGAAACGTACCTAAAGCATAATAATAGTTAAGAGGTGTGCCTAATGAGCTGAGCATGATTATCTGGTCAAATATCTATATTTATAAAAAGTAAAAGAAAAACTGATGTGCAAATGTATAAGTATGGAATAGTTTTTTACCTACAATCAAGGTAATTCTTAACTTCATCAATTTTTTGGTTCCGGCGGGATTCTTGACTTTCGACATTTTCTTGATAAACCGAAGCCGTTACCCTATCAGGTCCCTTGTTTATGTATTTAAATAAATATTTGATCGACCCCGACTGGTTGCACCATTCTACGTTAATATGGCACTGGTACTTGCGAAGCAGATCAGGGTTGTATGGCACAACAAACCGATTGTCCAATGGAATGCCATTTTTCTCAACAATGTGTCCGGTGTTACGACGCTTATAAACAGGGTAACCTTCATCGTCTACTGAAGTTTCTTCTTTGAATTTTTTGGGGAAGTTTTTAGAACATTTGTTTTTTACCATACACGTACATGTAGGATTATCTGCACCACATGGCCCATGAACCATGAATTGTTTGACAAGGTCATACAATTCTGGATCTTCACGCTTGTCAGGAATCTCAGCACTGATCACACGGTCAACATGTGTAGCTGTTGGGAATTTGTGTTGAGGACTCAGGAATAAGCAAATATGCGCATGAGGAAGACCACGTTTTTGGAACTCAACAGTGTAGATTACTGCAAGGAAATGTTTAGACTAAAGTTATATCATAGTGTAATCAATGTGATTGATTATACTTTGAAAGAATAAAGATTTAGATAAATATGCATAATAAAAAACCTGCTTGTATAGGCCCAAAAAGTTGATCTTGCTTGAACTCATGTATTAGATGATCAAGTTTTATCTTGAAAAGTCGGGTTAGAATATCTGGTGTATCTTCTGGTTTTAATTGTAAGTCAGTTACACACCTGTGAATCTCTGGCCAATTTGGGTTGCAGGTAATTGTAATGAATAGGTCAGGATAACCCACTGCTTTGCAGATGGCCATTGCATCCAAATATTTTTGCATCATATATCTTGATCCACCAGTAAATGATGATGGCAACAATATACGTTTACCAGTAGCAGATGCATCATTGGTGCCCTGTTGTACAGTCTCATTTAAAACTTGAAAGGTATCAGTTCTAAGCTTTTTCTGTTGGGATTTAATGTAATACAATCTGTCAGATTCTACCATCGTGTAGGCATCAACCAAGAACTGATGGAAAAGCTTTTTTGCATGAAGAAGCAATGAAAACTGGTTTTGTCTGTGTTGAATCCTGTAAGAAAAGAACTCTCTCATTGTAAGGCGAGTCCTGGGCTTTTCACAATCTTCTGAAATCCCTTTATGTTTGATATCAACTCTGAAGCCATCTTCTGCGTAGGGGAAAATAAGTGGGTACTGTAAAGCAAGATATGAAGGATGCAACTCACTAATTCTTTGGAGAGAACCAGATTTGGTTCTAAGAATAATGTCCCGGTTCTCAACTAAGCCATCAATATCACCTACAATCAAACCTGCAACTTCGGGTGCCGAAGGCAAATTGTAGATCCTACCATCCTTATTCCTGTCTGCAATCAATTTGAGGGATACATTTTGCAGGTCATTTTCCTTCAAACAATCTCGTACCATTCGAAAAGACTTGACCAATGGATTGTAAGTGTCAAGCATAATCTTTAAATCATTTATTGTGTCATGATTTAGGTCATTATGTTGGTCAACATTCACATTCTTTCCAGACCTGTGGGAACAAATTAAAAGTTTCATGGGTGTAGTAAAATACCAACATGAGGGTGGAATATAACATATGAATGATGAGTTTGCCAACAGACCTGACGGCATTTAAGCGATTGGCCAGCTCGTTCTCTGAGTCGTATATGTAAAGCTGAGAAAATTTGGGAGGTTCTCCATCAGCAGGTAGGAGACTCCCCATACGATGGAAATTCTGACCTTGAAGCCTAAACACAAAGGGTCCTCGGCCTCTCTGCACAGTTTTGTCGACCTTACCACCCATCGATGTAAAAGCAAACATCATGTTGTATGCGCGAATATTGTTCATGAAGTTGACACTTTTTGGATGGTTACTCGTATAAAGTTCATATAGTAAGGCAGGAGGTTTAGCACTTTGAGGAAGCTGAACATTCCCATTACAACAGCAGAGTGAGAAGGATCGTTTTTTCCGATCATGATTTCCCCTGAGCATTTCGGCTTCCCACAACATCGCCTTACAATTTAAGCATACATGTATTGGATCCCCATGGTCAATGTAGTCTTTGAAAACCAAAGGTAACAGAATTAGGACATCTTTCAAAACCAAAAGTGAAACATAATACATTTTACTGTAAGAAGTAAGGCCAAAGTTGTAGATATACCTTTAGAAATACCTCGATGTTTGGAAACTGTATCAGTGACCGTATTTGCAGTGTGTCCAAACGGAATACAGGTATATCATGCGTATTAAACTTCTTACCTTTGTGTTTTCCTTTGGTGAGATCTACCGGGTTACTATAGTTGCGCATAGGGGTGCCTAGTGGTCGAGGCCTTTTTGCTGTTTGAATGCCTTCGACCTCCTTTTGTTTTCCCTTTGTGATACCAGGATTCATAGCATAACGAATAGGCTGGCCAACAACACGGACGCGGGTGTCTGTATGGTACTTTGATATTACTTTAGATATATATGTGTAAATCGTACAGAGCATGTTATTTGAAAAAGCAAAAAAGTTATAGTTATTTTAATCAGACATGTGTGAACCTGATTGGTTTACTATGTAAGAGAGTGGTGTGTTTTTGCCATTGAACTGATACATACAACATAGTAATAGTTACCTTTAATTATAGAATACGTTGGCGGCGTACTTGAAGAAGGACCAACATTTTCAGTATTGTTATCTACATTTACAACAGATGTTGTTATCTACATTTTAAGTACTATTAGACTAAAATGATATAAGGTAATGTAAGATTTTACCTCTGCAAGCATATAACGGTGTATTATTACTGGGATGCTGCCAAATGCTTGAAGGGGTGTGATTATATGTTGAATATAATGGTGGAACTGATGGACAAAAGGTAACATCAAATAACCACACAGCAAAGTAGTCGGTGTTTTTACTAAAAACTGAAGTTGATGAGAAACTTTAACATACCATTCACAAGTGTAGAAAGCGTATGGGGTAAAGATGAAGGACTAAATTGATGAGGAAGAATGGACATTGGAGTAAAGGCCACATTAGGCTTAGGCCCTTGAAAATAAAACAAAGAGTACCATCACTAACCATAAAATTTTCCTGCAAGTTACACAATATATATATTAAAGTAAAGGTAGAAATGATACCATGGACAGAATTGGTAATAGTGGACAAGGGAGATCTTGTAAGGGTATTAGTAGGAGAAGCAAACTTTCCAGCCGCAATTATTCTACGACGACGAAGAACAGCCTTTCTTCTTTGTCGGTTGAATGCACAAATCTGTCTTCTTCTTTCACGCAGTTGACTATCATGGAAAGCTTGTTGCTGGTTCAACTGAGTATTCTCCATATTATTGTTATAAATCTTTTCTTATCAAGTGTTGTCTATAGACTTTAAATAAGCAAATATTCTTTTCGAAAAATTGGGGGGAGATTCAAAAATGACCAAATTTTTGAATGGATTTTGGTCAGGCATATAAAGGCTAATGAGTTGTCTACAGTTCAAAAGATATGGTTTAAATTTCCTAGGTAATGTTGAGGGATTTAATGTTCATTGTTTAAAAGTTTTACACAATTGGGATTAAGTTTAAAATTTTAATTATTTTATGAAGAGAAGTCAATATAGAACATGAAGCTGTGTGGTTTTAACTTGTGTTCATGAATTTAAGAATATTATGTGGGTAAGTTTAATGGCCAAAGTCTGTTGAAGATTATGAATTTAAGAATGTTAGCTGGGTAAGGTATATGGCCATTTAGTTTAAATGATTTTGTACACCATAAAATAGAATAACTGTAAGGATATTCTTGTGTTTTAATTTGTTTGAATGTGGCTGTACTGATATAGGTTTATTAGGTAAATAATAGTACATTTACTATACAACTATGTTATACCATGGAAGGGTAGCAACACACATTGAAAGGATTACAATTTAGAAACACATATAGATAATAGGATAACATGTTTCACAACTGGAAAATGGGAAACATACATACACAACTGGGTTTTTTTCCCTGGTGACACACATACTACTTATACAAAAGATAACCATAGTACACCATGACTTAATCTGAAAGTTTCAAAAGGCAACAAAAGATAACCATAATACATAGTTAAGCACACAAAACAGAGGAATGGGGTAGTCTACACATCATAGGGGACCTTCTTCTGCCTAATCCTCTTTGTTGTAGAAGCCTGATCTTTATTGGATTCATCCACAGCAACTGGTGGGGCTCTTTTAGCAATGGGACTTGTACCCGAATCCTTCTCCAAATCAATAGCCAAGGATTCTCCGGTAACAGAGAAGCAATCCTTCAAAAAGACAGCAGCAAAACTAAGCGAGTTTTAGAAAGCTTGGAAATATATGAAACGGTCTCCAAAAAAAAAATTAGTATATAGGCAAAAGAAGACAGATTTGAAGGAGAGGTAGAAGTTAATAAAAACCTTTGAATCCACTCCAGCTTGGGACGACTCGGACAATTTAATGCAGCTTTGCTCTACTGGGTCTTCAGTAACCTGTGGAGGGATACGGTTAGACCATAATGTCAAAAGTGTAAAGTATAGATAAATCATTTACATTTCAATCAACTAATAAAGCGTCTACGCACCTCGTCAGTAGTTTCAGTGGCCCCCAACTCACCAATGACATCAGGATCGTCACAGTACTTCATGATAGTGTAAGCGTGATAGTTCTTTTGAAGATTGTAATCGGAGACGATGACTTTGAAAGCCAGCTTCTTGTTAGTGAATACATCAAGCTCACGAGGATAAGCATCCAAATCCCCGTCCCTCATTTGGCGTTCACGAATGTCAGTTGCCGACACGCCGATGAATTTAGAAACATCTTTATCAAACATTACGAACGACACGCTGCCAGTGGAGTCTTGCACCCGGAACTGCACTTTATACCTGTGAAATAGGCACTTTCAGATCAGTGATGGGAACAATAAAACGAAAAGGTCTAGTGATGGGGAACATATTTTACTTTGGCACCAGATCAGTCGCAATAGACGCGCACTTGACACACCACAAGCTGTCAATTGGGGCATCAATGAAGTTTGGAGGTAGCTGTTTCGATTGCTCTAAAAACTCAGATTTCGTCAAAGCTTTCCTTTGACACTTCCTGTGTGCTTTATAAAACCAACCGAACTCTTGTTCAAGCATTCTAATAGTTCCAAGCACAATGAAGGTGGTTTGCTGGGTAGACAACTATGTGTTAGACACAAACAGTAGGTTAAGAAAGTAAAGCAAGACATTACATGCAACAATGAAAACCATACCTCAGTTATGTCATGGATTTCATCAACATTTTTCCTACTATGTTTGTTGAGGAATTCATCCCTCAAGGGATAGACAGTTTGTGATGATAAAGCACTATGGGAGGCAGAAGGACCATCTCTGACTATCAGCCTATAACTCACAATCAAATTAAGGATATTCAAATTATACAATCGAGAATCAAGTGTTAGTTATAAGGTACAAAAAATTTAGTTACAGGTACCTTCGCCTGAAGCTGTTAGCTTCTTCGAGTTCTTCATTCATAAAGATCCTAGTCCCAAACTTGTCATTTTGAACGGTTATGTTTCCTAAAGATGCAAAACATACATCAATTTATAAAGCCTTATAGAAAAGAAATGCTGTGAAAGGCAAACTTAGGCACAAGCTTACCATTCCAGATCTTCATTTTTCCATGCTGGATGATTACTATGATCATCTCATTCCCAGCATAGGAACCAATGAATTTGCTACATGCCTCAGCATAACCATCCCAAAAAGTACACCTTAAAACATTCCCACTACATTATTTAAAAGCTGTGTATTAGGATGTGAGAAACGAAATCCAATGTATAGCCTAATGGTGACAGAGCAGCATAAATGAATTTCTTTTTGTTGTAGTATTTTTTTGGCATGTAGTAACAGAGTAAATGCAACAGTCGTACAGGCTAAAAGGAAGCAAACATTCAATTACACCAAAACAGGTGAGAGATAGCCAGTAGGCAATTGCACTTAAAATAGAGAAATACATTTAAGACATATTGGTAGCAAGTGATGCATTGGAGGTTAGAAAAAGGCCACAACTGTTGTCCTCATCTCATTGAATACATGTAGGATGTAATACTCATATTTGCATTTAATGGGTTAAAGTTAACCCAATCATATACATTGACTTTGAGAGAAATAGTAAACAATCATATGCATTCATTTTGGATAAACATCTCTATTCATTATGTGTAGTAATCATAAACATCAGTTGTAGAGACAATCATATGCATTGACTTTGAGAAAAATAGTAAACCAATCATATGCATTCAATTTAAATAAACACATACCCATTATGTGCAGTAAACCATACTATCAGTTATACACGGGTTCACTCTGGTTTAAATATAGCTTATTAGTGAGTTGAAACAAACAAATAACTTATACATATTGTTTTACATAAAGGTCCTGAGTGACTTTAAACAAACAGAGAGCATATAAACATTGTCTTTTACATAAATCTTATGAGTGTTTCCAAAGGAAAAAGAATGCATATATACAATGTTTAACATTTGCAGAAGTAAACATAAAATAATTAAACTATAAATTAGTTTTACATAAAGGTTATGAGTGTCTTGAAATAAACAAATAATTGGAACAGGAACAGGAACTCACTCATAGTCCTGAAGGTCAAGGTTGATCTTCTTGCTCTCTTTGGTAGGAGACTTGTAGACGTCTAGATTTCCAGACCACGCAACACGTCCAATAACGTCTGTGACATAGTGTCCAAAAAAGGAAATGTAAGTATATTAATTCAAGTCGTTTTTTTTAAGCCATGACGGTTTATGTAAGCATGAAATATATTCACTGACCAACAGTGAGAGCTCTACGGATATCGTCTGTATTGTCAAGTATGGTACGGAAGGGAATGAAGTTAAATCCATAAGGATGCCCTTGAAATCCATTGATAAACTGGAGCTGAGTACATTTGAAAAAGTTCACCTTATGGTCTAAAGGTATAACTTTGTATCGGTCATCCTGTGCACCCACTCCAAATTTCTTTATCAAGACGGTAACATCCTCCTTGAGAAACTCCTGAAAATCGGGTTCCAGATGGTTCTTCACGCAAGCTTGAATTTTTTGACCCTACATTAGCAATCGCAAAAAATCAGACATTACATCAAGAAATGATATATTCACGTCAAGATTCTTTATAAATAAAACAGAAAAGTGGGGTAAAACATTAAAAGATGTTGCAAAATTACCTTTTCATCAATAAGAATCATGTCCACCCTGAAACTTTGCCTCCAAACGCGGATTATCCTAGCACGCATGTTCCATAAATCCTTTTTTGGAGTCAGCTCATCAACGTAACTTAGATTAACGCCCT
>JAOXNX010000011.1:18424159-18440193 GCA_028566075.1 Solidago caesia | reverse complement strand
ATATTTATGTGTGTGCAGCATATATAATGTTAACAGCATATAACATTTTCCCTATATATATATATATATATATATATTAATAATAGAATATGCTATGTTATGGTTAAAAATACCAAATAGATTAGGATAATGAGTTTTTATTTCCATATAAATAATATTAAATAATTTAACTAATAATAATAATAATAATTAGAAACGTAGCTTGATTAGGATTCTTTATCTAAATATAAGCCTTTTTAAAAAAAAAATATTAAATTTAAATTATATGATGTAAAGATTATCACATATTTAAAAATCAAAAATAATATTTTAATTAATAAATATACCAAAAATATATTAAATTTAAATCATATGTGTCTCTCAATGAAGGATTACACCACGTTTTAAGAGCCTCTCAATCCTGATTTAGTATATTAATACAGTGGCAATTTTGAAATTTGATAACTTTCATAGAACGTCTATTGTTTATTATATTATTATATCAATTTATTATTATCAATTATTAGTTAAGTTGGTGGATATAAACATACATTTTATAATATAAATAAATACATTTAAGTTGTGACTTTGAAAACATTTATAGTTTTTTGCTTTTATATAGAGTTTTTATATGTAAAATATATATCATCTCACTTTTATTACAACAATTATTTTCTTATACGTGCATAGCACCGGTTTAACCTAGTTTTGATAATATATATAGACATCACGTTGATATATGATTTAAAGACCATAGTGAACAATATACCCAATATCTTACACAATTAATTATATGAAACAAAATAAGAAATGAAATACGATGTTGAATAACACTAAAGACAACCTGGTCAAATTAATGATGAAACTGTTTGACAGAATAACAATAACAAGGACCTTTAAAATGATCGAAGGTAGCTCAAATTTTGGGGAAGATCTAGTTGATAGTGATGAAAACGAAGAGCAATGGTGCGGTTGTCGTTGACAAGGTTTTCGAATCAAATCTCTAACCCCTTTATTAATCTTTTTTTGACAAGACTTGCGCATCTCGATCAAGTGCCAAAAGGTATCAATGCTGTGGAATCTGATTTAAATCCAAAGGTTTGAAACGCAACCACACCCCTGAATAACTTTGTTGTCATGGCCTAACCTTTCGTCCAATTCAATGGATCATGAGAAAGTAGAACATGATGTAGAGGATATTTTATAGGATTATTATATTATATTAGAAAAAAGGGAAGAACTTTTAGACTAATGGGTGTGGGGCTACTCTTTGAAAGGGGGACTTACGCCATGTGACGTCACGTAAGCGTTTAGGAAGCCTTTCAAAAAACTTGGAGTGGGGCTACCTGGTACGATGGGGGGACTTGTGCCATGTGGCAGCCTAAAAGTGTTAAAGTGTGTAAAATGAATGAATATGAAGAAAAAGAAGAAGAAGATGTTCGGTCAACGAACGAAATTAGTCAGGGAAGGGAGTAAATCGCCTCCTGGGGCGGTGTTCCAGGCGAATGTGCGGACAACTTCCTCTTCATGGCCCCTGGGTTCGCCCCATACCCAATAGCCTTACATTCCATTCTCTCGATTGCATTCAAAGAACATACCAATGTAACCCCTATCTATGTGGAATTCTTATTTTAAAATTTTAGATTATTCATACGCAACAAAATTTATATAAATACAATAAACTGAAATTTATCTTCTTTTATGTGAATCAGAAAAAGTTATATTAAAGTTTTGATTGATTAATAACATGATAATTATCCCTGCGATAACCGTAAGGGATAATAAAGGTGGGAATGTTATCGCTATAACTTACCATATCACACAAATAATAAAGGAATGGATGATCACATTTTTTAAATGAGAAAATGAAGTAAAATCTATAAATGCGAATTGGAATCAGTCCATTAGTCCTGGTCCATTCATATTGGGCTGGGAATCCGATACCCCAACAAAACAAACCAAGAAATTCAAAATTCCAAACCCAATTAATGGATAACATATGTCCTTCTAGGCTTATAGGCTTCTTTCTAGCATAAAGCATTATCTAACTTAATTTAGGTAGGCTAAATTTCAAAAATAAATTTCTGTCTTCTAAAATATAGACATATAATCTTCCATTTATACATGAAAACATCTAAGCCATATGTTACTAATACCACTCATCGTTTGTCCCAATTAATATTCGCAAAAGTAAGTTGGTTACTATATTCTTCTTCTTCCACATTTAATTAATTTAATTATCGTCGTTAAAAAAAATAATTTAATTATCATCATCATTATATTATAAAGGCAGCGACATTTGACATAAAAAAAGTTCGTTTCACACTATTCATCCGTGACACTTCCGTAATTAATGTCATTTTTATGGTTGTTTTAATACCACGTGTTAAATAATAGCGGATATTTTTATATATTGTTATTTTACTGTGGTTGCTATAGTATGATTCGTTTGACACTGTTCACACGTGACATTTCTGTAATTAACTACATCTTTAAGGTTATTTTAATACCACATGTTAAATAATAGCAGGTATTTTTATACGTTGCTATTTTGCTGTGATTGCCATGTTATGATATGTGTTAAATAATAAAAGATATTTATATGTCGATTTTTGTGGTTAGATTATTTAATGATACACAACTACACAAGTTTATACTTTGTCAAATGATTGATGTTTGAAAAGATGTTATTAGATATTTAAATACAACAATAACAAATATTTATTTTTGGTTATTTATGTTCTGGTAAAATGTATTCTAAACAAATATTAAATAATTTGTTGATAACAAAAACCAAACATGATAAAACCGCAACGAAGGGCCGGCTAATTTTTCTAGTTATCATTATACTCAGTATTATGGTATTTATTTAATGGGGTAAATGCATGAAATACCAGTATGCTTTTCACTTTGTACGTAGTTACACCACGAACTTTTTTATTACCTAGTTGCCAACGAACTTTTAAACTTTGTTCACATATACATATCGTATTTTTTTATTACTATCAAACTTTCAAAATTGTTCAGATATGATCATTAAACTTTCAAAATTTGTATATATATGGTTAATAGAAAATTCAAAATTGATGACCACATGTGAACAAATTTGAAAAATTCACAACAATTTTTTAGCAATAATTGAAAGTTTGGTAGTAATGTTAAAGTACGATTAACATCTTTAAATAAAGGTTGGTGATCCGTACACCATCATTTTTTAGCCGTATATCATCAAACATGTACAACTACAACTAAAAAATGATGATGTACAGATCATTATCTTTAAATAAATTTTACAATTTTGTTGGGTATTTAAGGCAATAAAAAGGTTTATTGTGCAATGGTATCAAAAGAAAACTACACATTTTACATTTATCCTTTTTTTCTTAATTTATCTTTTCACATTTTCAAGTAAATATATATATAAACAAACCCCAGGTCAAAAACCTCGCTTCCGTCTTTCTTGTTGTTTCACCCACCACTAGTTTACTAAAATCGATCGGAAACACGGTGTGAGTGTGAGATCAAAATCCATCAGTAATAAATCATGTCTGGTGGTATAGCACGTGGCCGTCTCACAGAAGAACGAAAAGCATGGCGAAAAAATCATCCTCATGTTTGTTTAATCCTTCTTAACCCTAATTCTCTCTGTTTTATTTATTTATTAAATTAAATATAAATCATTTACATATGCGATTTTATGTATCTATTGTTTATTTTATTTATGTGATTTCATTTGGTTAATTAGGGATTTGTGGCAAAGCCAGAAACACTTGCTGATGGTACAGTTAATCTCATGGTTTGGCAGTGTACTATCCCCGGTAAAGTCGGGGTATGTTTTCCATTTATCTCTACTTATATATATTGTTTTTAATAGATAGATTAGTGTGTAATATTTCATACTGAGAATTTTGTGTTTTAATTAATGGAAAAAAGTATCACCAAGTCTCACAGGATCTGAAATTATCTATAACTCATATGAGTAATAATTCACCCCATATTCATTTTAACATTAAGGAGCAGAATCCGACAGGTGACCTTTTTTTCGCGCACAATAACAATGCAACACATGAGTCGTGCAATCACAAACTTGCTAAAATAATTGATAGATCGTAAAAGGTTAAAAAAAACATGAGAAATTATTCACTGCAGTTTGAGGATACCATGCTAGTCTTCTCAATTGAGATAAAAGTTAATTACTTGAAGTACAGTAAATTTTAATTGATTTTTGTTTTTGTGTTTCATCTGTCAATATTCCTTTTTGTCTATCACTTGAGGTCGCTATTGGACTATTGGGTGAATATTATTTCATCTTGGTATTTTGTACCCTTAAACCGGCATGTATCAGTATTAGTATTTGCAGATTGATTGCAAAAAAGGTTTTTTATTGTTGATTTTAAATTTTAATGATCTCCAAGGTGGTCTAGTGGATAACATCCTGATAGCTTTACAAAAGGCCTCAGATTCAAATCGCGCTAGATATAATCTTGGGGGTGGCCAGGGAAAGGTTCACCATGGGATACCCTGTTAGGCTGCATACATCCGAGTAATAAAAACTCGCTTTCTCTGGGTAACCTGAATATGGAAAACCTCATCCGTTTATCCATTTTATATTGTTGATTTTGATTACCCATGTAGCTTTTTACTAAGTTTTTCAATGGATGGGATACATAAGAAGAATCTTTTTACAAGATAATAATAGCAAGAAAATGCCATCACTGATGTAGTGTTGAATTTGATTCTTAGGATGATTGTAGCATGATCCAAGGTCATGGGCGAGTCTTCAGACATTTTGAATGTGTTTACGAGCCCGTATACATAAACAAAAACGACACTGCCAACTGTTGGATTTGGACACCTGTACACAACGACTGCTTTTTTCTTTCTTTTCTGGTTATAGTTTTTGAGGCGTCACTGGTGGATTAAATCTACTCTATGTTTATGATTGGTTATCCCTTTTTAGCTAAGCACCTACCTGATTTTAATTTGTCCATAAGGAGGTTATTGGCAGGTGATCCAAGGGTATTAGCAAAGATACACTAGTAAATTATTTTCATAGTATGAAAGTCGCCCAGGAACAATCTATTAAGTATTAACCTAAGTGGTAGTTTTGAAAATATGTTTTTTGTTTTGGTAAAAACACTATATTTTGTTAAATGGTATAGGTAACAACCTGACCTGCTGTAAAAAGGTTCTCGTTTTGACCTTTTACTCAACCTATCAGACGTGTTCTTATTGTCATCTCAACTAAGCTGGGAACCTATGGATTTTGAATCCTGTAGAACCGGCAATTGTGACAAGTAGTCTTACAAACAGCTCGATGGGGAAATTTTAGACAAGTTGGGTGTAGAACCAATAATCATGACTAGTACTCTTATGGGGCCAACACATGGTGTTGAGAGAACTTTAGCGGGTTTGGCTGGGTTATTTATTGGGTAGTATGTTGTAGAGCGAAAAATAAAAAATTGAGGCTGGGCGCGGATTCATTTTCTTCCACGCGGTCACCACAAGAGTTTGAGTTTCGTATTATGATGATCGATGAAAATAAAGATACGACATCCTAAAATTAATTTTGTACTTAGGGTTTTACATTGTAAGTAACTAAGTATTAAAGTACCAACAGAAACCACAACTTACGAGAAAATTAATTTTTTTTTAAGAAAAGAAACTGTATTATTATTGTTTCAAGAACCTGTACAAGACGCCGAAGGAGACAATACGGTGACGGACTGAAGCACCCATATTCTCTTTTCCTTTTTGCAATAGATGTACTTCAAAGTTAATAATTGATATAATATAACATAATATAATAAAGAAGGTGTTTGACAACACCGACATATATGAATGAATAACTAGAAAGAAATGGTTGTATAAATCGATGTAAAAGAATAAGAGAGGAGTCCCTTGAGAATTAGAAAATATTTCATTAGCATTCTAGGTTATTAGCAATCATGACATTAGCTGGTAACCCCGGCTCAACCAATTTTGACCGGACCCCCTCTAACCCGTTTCTAAAGCTGACCCATTCTGACATGAACGCATCATTGCAAGTGACTCAACCCTCTCATTTTATCACCTCTAAAATCCTGGATTCACTACTATCTCAGGGGATGTGGAATATGTTTCTTTTTGGGCATTCGTTCTTTAATCTTAATTTTTCTTGGAAGACTTCTATAAATGTTCAGCTGTTTCTAGTGAATTTTTCTGGTCTGATTTTGTTAGCTTATACATGACCATTGCAGACTGATTGGGAAGGTGGTTATTACCCTCTTACCCTTAATTTCACCGAAGATTATCCAAGCAAGCCTCCAAAGTGCAAATTCCCCCAAGGGTTCTTTCATCCCAATGTTTACCCATCAGGAACTGTTTGCCTATCAATCCTTAATGAAGACAGTGTATGAATACCTTATCCTTACTAAGAGATGAGCATAATGTTGAGTTTTATTAGTTTGTTTTAGTAAATATCTAATGCACATCTGCTATCTATAGGGTTGGAGACCTGCAATAACGGTCAAGCAAATTTTGGTGGGCATCCAGGATTTATTGGACTCTCCCAACCCTGCTGATCCTGCTCAAACTGAGGGATATCATCTCTTTATTCAGGTAATCAATGTGTTGTTTCTCTTGCTAGAACTTACATTTTCATTCCTAATCTGATTTGTGAAATAATAATGCGCAGGATACTGTGGAGTACAAGAAAAGAGTTCGTCAGCAAGCAAAGCTATATCCCCCTCTCGTCTAGATGCCAATTTGTGGCTACCGAGTTTCATGTATTCCTGATTTCTTGACCATGGTTTGTTTTCTGTTGATATTTAATGTGAACTTTGATCAGCTAGCCTGTTGACGATTGTTACATAGAAGGCAAAACCTTCTTTTTATTCGTTGAGGGCAATATGTTTCTACCTAAATATGATTCATGATTTCCGTTGTTCGTGTTTATTAGTTGTATGAATGAATGGATTTAAATACTAGATCTTGAGTTTCAGATATTTGCAAGATTATTAGGAAGTTTCTTTTTTCATGCTTCAAGGGAAAGCTTGCACAATGTATGTTGCCGCTTGTCTCACTATTGTGAAGGTGTCAAGTGTCAACAAATCTTACTTGGAGGTTGAAATGTTAGAGCTTGCTCACTATTGTATTCTATAGTTTCTACTTTCAAGTTAAGAAAGGGAAGACGTGTTTGTAGACATCTATCTTTCACTTCTTTTTTTTTTTTAATCGTAAATTCGTAATAGCTGGACACCAAACTAATAGAATGCAGTCATAACCTGAGGTAGCTCTGTCCAACTATCAACCATGTTACGTAAACTTCTTTCAGTTGCCATTATTAATAACAAAAGCCATATAACTGGCATTCATTTTACAAACATTGCCTGAAACACACCAGGTAACCAGATAGGAGACAGGTCTAAACCGAACCTGCGAAAGATCATAGCTTTAATCCTGCAACTCAGCCAAGCAAAGACAATCTTTGTATTCGTGGAAATATATCCTAATGTTATCGTTGTTATTACACCAACATGGTTTGTGTTGAAACTGATATAGTTTTAGGTTGGGTTTGGGTAACCAGTTTTCTAAGGTGTGTTTGTTTTGTATTTGGGTTATATTATAGGTATGAACGAACGAGGTAGAAAAACCCCCGGGTTGCCACAGTTTTTATAATATTTCATTTTTGATATTTTTGGATCGTTTTAATTTGTATTAAAAGTTACGTACATATTTTTAACAATATAATGTGTTAGCATAACACATAATAATAGTTATTAACATCAAAGTACAATATGTGTGTAATTCTTAAGTTTATAAATAAATATATAAATAAAGAGATAAATTTGGATAATATATAAACATCATTTTGATGTACGATTTAAAAATCATATTGAATAATATACCAATTAATCTGCAAAAAAAAATATATCAAACGAATTACAAATGAATATGATGTCACTTAAGTTAAACCATAGAATCCAAGCCCAAAATAAATTATAAGAATCCAAGTAGGCAGCCTAACAGGTTACAATATAGTCGGCAGCCAAGCAGCTTGGTTGATACGTTGTTCAATGAACAGTGTATCAAGACATGTAATTGGATAGACAACATGTTCACAATTGTTGATACACTGTTGGATGAACAACATTGTCATGAACAGTGAGTGTATCAAGACACAGAATCGTTAATATATATGTCATTTGATAAATGGGATTGGATACCCTTTTTTTAACACCCAAGACTTTCTAATTCTATCCATGTATGATTCATTTACATAAACACACACACAAATGGGTTGGTTCGTTGGTTGATTCATTTATAAATAATTGAGTTGGATTTGGCATGTTATAATTGGTTGATCAGTTGTTTCAATCGGTACTGGTCGTCGGTTGTACAAGTCCTACATGTAATATTGTATATTTCCCCAAACCTACCATGTCATGTCCTCCTTTAATACACACTCGATCGTATGCAACATGTTTACAAAAACTGTAGATGACATTATATACTGTCATACTGATATGAAGGCATGTCAAATATTACATGTTCATGATTTGAAGATGATATCTATTATGTTTGTGTGTGTGTGTGTGTGTTTTTTTATTATTATTAGTTTGTTTTGTTTTGTTTTCACAACTTCTACCATAATTATCTGTTGGTTCACTCTTGATATTAAACTAGAAAACAATAGTACAAAAGGCGTTGATGAATGATGACATATATATAAAACATATGACTTGAATCTATCATGCATGAAATCATGACAAATATTACATGCTTACACTTAATCTATCATTGCTTTACATATGTGTTATTTCCTTTTCTTTTTACCCATCATCATCATCTCTTTGATTCACTGTGGTGTTATCAAATTGGAACGGTAATACCAACTTAAACTTTTGTATACAAACTGCTTGCAAACTATCACAACGAAACTAAACAAAACTAAACAAGAGCAGAGGCGGAGTTAGTAAGGGGGTTAGACTAGTACTGTTAGAGGGTGTTCAGCCCTTCCAACTAACACAACTTCTTATTTAAGTTTTCGTTCTAAAGGTTAAATCAACATTATTTTTTCCAATTGGTCCCTCTCAATTAAGCATCCGACCTCCTTTAATATCAAATCCTAGCTCCGCCAGTGAATAAGAGAACGGAAAGTAATAATCATTGTTTAAATAAACTTGCTTTAAAAGCACGCTATCCTTTTTCCTTTGATGGCGTTTAAATCATATTATTTCCATCATCTTTTAATTAAAAAATTCATCATATGTCATGTTGCTAATGAAATCCATTAAAAGTTAATGAATCTGTAATTACTCTTCCCCAACTATCTTAATTATCCTATTTTACCGATGTGCAATGTGCTTGTATTCTCACAAAGTCGCAATCCAAGTAATGCTCAAGATGTGGAGTGATTATGAGATATACTTGACAAAATTACACACTTATTTGTCACCTTAATGACATAAAAAGTCAAGGTAGGCACTAATGATATTATAGAGTGAGATAAGAGTAATTTCCAACTGTCCTCGCACCTTGATATTGACATATGCTATTCTCAATGGTATACCATTATATGGTACATTTTAACTTGTTGGTATCAATCTTTCCCTATTATGTTTTATTCGACACATCCATCATCATAAATAGAAGTTTAAATTTATGTGCAAGTTCCTATAGGTCATATCACTAGAAAAGACTAATCCGTTATCTTACTTCAAAGGTTCAACTTTCTTCTCTTGATTTTTCTTTTAGATGTCTACTCACAAAATCTTGTTTATGTAGTGTGTTTTGTGCCAATAACAAATTAAATAACGAATTTCGATTTTTAAAACTAAATGTAAGAATTTGGGGATTCCTTTGTGCTTCGCATCTTGGGTTCGAAATGAAACACAAATAAAGAATTAAATCGTTCAAAATTTCTTTAACTCATCGTCTCATCATCAAATTAAAAGAAAATGATTTAAAAGCAGTGGCGAAGTCAGGATTTTAGGTCTCGGGTGATCAAACAGTTTATAAGATACTAACAAGTGTATAAAATAGACCAGTCACTTTAAAAGTTTAAATTACGTGGTATGAGATTCTAAGTGTATGTTTTGTTGGATGACCAGTTAGCTTTGAACTAAACTAATACATAAAAATAGTACTGGAAATATAAAGTTTTATAGACATTGTGGAGTCGTCACGGTCACCTTTGGCCTCCATGTAGCTCCGTCACTGTTTAGAAGGATTGTGTAGTAAGGCATATCGACGGACCCTTTTATGCATCTTTAGCAATTAGCATGACAATCTCTCAAAATTTCTTCATAATTATACGTTTTCTTTGAGAACAAGTATATTTTGTCTTGCATGTTTTTTCTTTCCCTTTTTCTTTAACGATAAAAAATATATATAGCCCTCTAATCGGTTGAACTATACTCGCACAAAATATACAATATGAACATATTCAACCTACCCACAACCTAATCCATCCTCCTCAAATGACTTAAAAGTCTTAATTCTTAGATACTCGATAACAAATAAACTAAATCTTGAAGCTTACATGAGCATAACTCCTTTTGCAGTTGCTTTAAGGAAATGAAATTCTTTGATCTTCAATAGATAAACAAGAAATGTCTAAGATAACTGATGATAGCAATCGGGTCCTCTTTCTTGGAGACCTATTTATGTACTTAGTGCTTTTTGACGATGACATAATATCCACATTTCCAAAATAAAAATCGATGCCAATGAGTTTTTGGTGTAGTGGTTTAAAGAGGAGGTTGGAGGCTTTGCCTTTCTGAAAGTCAAATGTTCAAATACGGACATTGACGTTTAATTACTAATTACTAACAACTAACATTTTCCGTTCAAAAAAATAAAAAAAATAAAATTTAATGATAGCAATCAACAATTTCTTAAAGATACTAAGCCGCAAACCAACTTCATCAATTGGCACTAGGGTATTAGAACCACGACGTTATATAATCAATTGTCCTAGTTAATACATTCCAGTAGACAACGGTCTCTAATCTTCCTAAGAATTACCAAAACTGTTTTTCTGTGGTGCTTCACACACGCCACACTTTGATTTGGAAATATAAAAGTAAAGTAACTTTTTATGTATAAAATCCGAACAGGCATGTTTTTGGATATGAAACACCAAACACTAATCGGGTCAAGTGGCTCTCTATCCCAAGATTTTCCCATTAATTTACCATGTAATTTCCTAATTTTATCCTAGCTCTTGCTAGGTGGTTAATGATACAAACATCGTTCCAAAAAAAAGTGAATGACAATTACAAATCATGTGTTAGATATAGTGTTTTAAACCATCAAAAAGAGTTTATGTATGGACGATATGAAATTCCACTTTTGGTAATGAATAGTAGGAAAGAAAAACATCCTAGGAGGCAAATTTGATAATGTTAAAGACAATTTGTACATTTGTTTGAGATTTAGATATGAAGAACAGTTTTACTTAAAAGTTTCGGCTGAAAGTTGTAAAAGTTCGATTAAGCTTAGGATACCGTGGTAGACGACACAATGAGAAGATGACAATAATTTTGAGGAAAAAAGTCAAACACAAGCTGCATTGATTTCTTCACCTAATATTTCGACTTTCAAACCTTATGTTAATGTCAACTCTCATGTGTTAAATACTTAATATAACTGTTAAAGTGATAGTTATGTAACGTATTTTCCTAGCGGAGGGAATAGAGTGGGATGGGGTGTGGTAAAATGTGGTACTATTTGCTACACCATCTTCCTATGTAAGATGTGGAGAGATGGTAAAAATGAATCAAATCATCTTGCAAGTCTTTCTCACACACATGATTTACTTACACTATTAGTATATTTTGTATGATGTATTTTTAAAAAAGTTTATTTTGTGTAATGTATTCTTATAGAGAACCTTAGGGTGAAAGATGTGGTTAACACCATGCCAAAATTTGGCACGGTAGTAGCCAATGAGAGCTAGACACCTAGCAAAAACCAATGTATGCCAAAAGTTGCCAACTCATGTCAATTTCAAGGGTGTGGTTGTCAAACCATGTCAATTCTCTTTATTTTTAATTAAAAAACTAATATTCCTTTAAAAAACTAATATTACATTAAATTAAAAATCAAACATTAAATAAACAATATATTTAAATTTAAAAAAATCACCACTACTCGTAACTTCAACGTCTAGATTAGGCTCACAATGTACTCCGTAATATCACAACGCATTGTATAATGCATCTCTTGGTTACGTAATTTCCAACCGAAAATGGGGTTGACATTGGGAACCATTAGAGAATCCCTAATGTAAACCGGTGATATCACGTGACTGTTTTCTTTGATTATCATGTTATGTAAAATAATACATGCATACATCGTGTTAATGATCTTTTGCTTCTTCTTCATGTGTGTCGGTCGTGCTAGAATAGCAAACTTCGCCTTTAGAACCCCAAATGCCCATTCAACGTCTTTTCTCGCGGCCTTTTGGATTATTTTTTTTTTGTTTGTTTTTTTTTGTACCTTTTCATTACGAACAACTGGATATGCATATGCCTTAAGAAAACATGACCAAGCGGGGTAAATATCATCCGCTAGATAATATCCTTGTTTGTACTGCCGACCGTTTACGTTGAAGCCTAACTAGAAGCATTACCATGCATTTCAGGAGTAAATAATGGCGATTGCATGATAACATTTATATCATTGTTTGAACCTGCAACACCAAAATATACATGCCAAAACCATAAATCTTGTGACACCACTGCTTCAAGAATGATTGTTGGGTATTGATGATCACTCCTATGGTACTGCCCTCGTAAAGACATTGGGCAATTTCTCCAAACCCAATGTGTACAATCAATGCTACCGATCATGCCAGGAAAATGATTTTTAGATATAGATGTATTTACAGAAGAAAAAGGTATAACTTTTTTTTTTTTTAAACGACAAAGCAAGCTCCTTCAACATTTAAAAAATAACGGTCAAAGGCACGCTACCCAACATGCCCAACGTCTATTTCGATCGGCATGGGGATGCTAATATTCCATACCAATGTTGCATGCCGCAATTTGTCGATTGATAAGGGGTGGAGATGCCGCATGTCAATGCATCCATACCGACTATACCCTTCACCCTTACAAGAAATCTTTCAAGGAATCTTTCGAGAAGTGTTTTAAGTTCGAGAGATGTACATAAGGTTTGGAGAAAAATAACGTATGATGTGTTTGATGGTCGTGGGAGTGTAAAGCCCCAGAAGAAAGTAAATACGATAATAAAACTCAAGTAATTACTTTTTCCAAACAGAGCGTTTCAAGTTGTATCTTCATATTTACTTTCTCCAAACCGAACAGTTTTCACAATTCTTATGTGACAAGAAAACAAACCAAATACAGAAATTGGTTAGTCATAATTTACATAACATATCAAAAATAAACATATTTGACTACTTGTGGGCGTTCAATTAGAGAATTGAATATTATATTTTAAGTAGGAAGTTTGTTCAAGCCTCTAGCAAGCTTTCCAACGTTGTCGATATCAGTACTATTTTTTTTAGCAACATAGTGGTTATCTCTGCGTAAACCCAATGTATGATTTATAATTTATATCTATGTTGATCATGTATGTAGACAAATCTTAGCTAAGAATGATTGTATAATATTGTGCATAATTAAGTTGTTAATTATTTTATAAAACTTATGTACAAAACCCTTCAGATAGTATGTTATAATAATTGTTCTTTAATTTAATATTTCATTTATATATTTATTATATAGTTGACTTTTGAACTAATAATATTTATTATATAGAAAAATCCTAGCTAAGATCTTAACCTTTTTAACATTTAAGTTAACTGCATAGATGATTTATATAAGGGATAACTTATATGATGTTAACAGTATATAGTTATGTGATGTTGCCCTCACAAACATTAAAATCAGGGGGGCTTTTTATCATGTGTAAAAATTAATGTGAGTGCAGCACCGTAATGTTAACAGTATATAACATTTTCCCTTTATATAATGGTAGAGATGTAAGTATATGAATCTATAGACTTAAATAAAAATTACTATCGTACTTAATTACAAATGTTACCAATTTACATCTAATTCACACATAAATAAATAGACATATATAGTGGTACCACGACTTTATCAATTTTTGGCTTCAAAATTATACCAGGGATCAAGGACAAGCGATTTTGTACACAAAACTCAAAAGGAGACCTTCTTGAAATGTTGTCACATTTGACATTGAAACAACAGTTTCCCCAAAATTAGGGCACCTTGTTTTGCTTAACCTATTGTATGCAAAAATAATAAACATATAGTACTCCTTTCGTAGTTTATCTACATAAGAGTAAGCAACTAATTTATAAGCTATTGCATGGAAAAAGAATTCGTTCAATATCTTTTGGGTAGAATTTTCATTTATTTAATATTTTGTATTTTCATAATCCGAAAAAGAGTTAATTGCATTTTATATTCTGATATTAAAATACCTGATATTAAAATTTTGATATCAGAATATAAAATGCAATCAACAACGATCATTATAAAGATATCAAGTTATTTTGTTTCTCTTATCTTTTAATTGTTTCTTATATCTCAACATGAAATCATGATAATGTTTAGAATCATTATTTTGAATCTTATAAATTTATAGGGTAAGCTAATGACAGTCCTATGGATTGTCATTAGCGTGCATAAATCTGGTGTGTTTTTATCATAAAATTAAGGGTTGACATTTTATATAAAAAGTACAAATTTTTTATGCATGTTATTGACAGCCTTTTAAGACTATCGTTAGAAAAATCTAAATTTATAATGAGATGTCTTTATACTTCTTAAGACTATTCGTAAAAACAAATCCATTGTATGACATTAATTTAAACTTCGCACAAATCACTTTTTGGTCTTAATGATATTTATTTCTTAACAAATCACATGTCAACTCATTTCGAGTGGTTAATACCACTCTAAATTTCAAATGCAAATTAAGTTTTTATTTCTTTCTTGTTTTTTTCTTTCACGTTGCTAAAAGTAATTAAGTTTGTGCAGTGATGAAGCTACAATATAGTGTTGTACACGCATTTGATGCCACACCAATGACAAACGTTGATGTTGCACTTTCGATCTCAAAGTTTATATGTTACAAATCATCTTGTTAACAATGGAAGAAAATACAAACTATAGGCACGACGCCAAATGTGTATTATTTTGTGATCGAATGGTTTCATGTGATCCAAAGATTTGACATGATTGATTGATTACAGACTTTATCACTTTGTTTATACACACAAAGAAAAGTAACTGAAATTTACACGACTCATTTTTAGCTAGTCTTAAATAAACTACGATCAAAATGAATAAGACTATATTTTTGTTAAGACTAAACGAACAAGTGGACAAAAATACCCCTGGTATGAACAAGGACAACATGGTAATTGACAAAACATTGGAAGCTGATTTATGGTTTATGCAAAGTCAAGTGCTGTCCACAAATGGGGTATCTTTCCGTCCACCGACCACCGACCGACCTTCCCTCCTTCCACTTATTTTTATCGAGTATGATATGTGAATTACTTTTTAACCACATTACAAAATACTAAAAAAAAAAATTTGTAATGTTTATTAGTTTACCTAGTTATATGTTTCAAAAACTATTCAATTTTGTAAACATAGCTAAAGTTAAGAACTTGAAAATTAAGGTAGAGGGAAAAATGGTATTTGTAGAGAGAAAAATGGTATTTTCATATAAAGCTTTCAAAGGGTTAGACTACAAAGGTGGTGGAGGGGGTATTTATACATACAACTATTTTCATAATACCCCTTCCATACTTAACAAATTAAATGCTTATACTATTAGATAATTACAAAACTAGCACTAATATTCTATTTTCTAACAATCTCCCCCTTTAGTGCAGTTTTGCTAGATCTTCTTCTTCTGGTTTCTTTTCTTGAGCAAGTTTCTTCTTTTGAATCCTTTTTGGTGGAGTTTCTCGGTTGGATGAATTCTTGAAATCTTTCTCTTTGATCATTTGTTGAATATGTTGAGATGATCTTGAAACTTTCTCATTGTCTTCAAAATCT
>JAOXNX010000011.1:18296282-18339677 GCA_028566075.1 Solidago caesia | reverse complement strand
CTATGTAGTGTGCTACAAAGTTTACCATGTTTTTCATACCTTGCCTCATACCATGGGGTTGGCGGTGGTGTTCCCACGTGGTATGAGGCATACCACATTCCTATCTAGTGCCATTGCCAACACCCTAAGACAGTGTCACATGAACTAATTTGAATTGTTGAAAAATCAACCTTAAAATAACATCCAACATTTTAAGAGTTATCATATTAACATCAGTTAATAGAATGATCGGATATCCAAATATCATTTACAAACATGCTTCTATAGTTGATTGTCCGATTCTGATTATTCAACGTCACATAGTCATTTTCAAAATGCGCATATGACTTTTATACGTAAGACATAGGAAATATGAATCAAAATGTATACTCATGTTCACTTTCATGTCGACACCTCCGCTACAAAACTAAAAAGAAGGTTTAGAAAGTTCATTGGTCCCTTTCGATTGTTTTGTAGTAGTATTGTCTTTATGAAACTTAATGCATATTATATAGTGGTCCTCACATTTTATTTTCCAAAAAAGTAAAAAAAATACCTCAATCATTTTTTTTTTTTAAAGTGCAATGTGTAGTTTGATCAATAATTTTATAGCTAATGACCCTTAACAAAATTGTTTTTTTTTTTTGTCTCTTTTTTCCAAATATATATATAATATCTTAAATCTTAAAAGAGTGTGTTTTGTTTAATAATGTAGGTTATTGATAAAGGAGGAGATAATGTTGAACTATTTTTGGAGCTTTCTAGTGGTGGATGTAAAGACAAGGACAACGACTCTTACTTTTCTATTTCTGATTTTGTTGTTAATTTATAGTTTGGGTTTAAATTTTCCATTTTCGTGTAATTTTTGTTCTATATATTTAATTAGTTTATATATCTTTTCTTTTTTTTGTTTTTCTTGAAGAACAAATAGAGTGTTTCTTATTTCTTCCACCCAAAGGTTTTTTGTTTTGACTTTTGTTTATATAAATAGTTAAATACACGTTGTAGCATGATTCAAAACTTTTGAGGTAGACTGTAGTACTCTCAATCAAGGAAGAGAAAATAAGAAAATGAAATTTAAAAAGTTGATAGAAAAATGCAAGAAAAAAAAGTGTGATATTTGGCAAATTACAACTCTTTTTCACATCTTGTCAAATAGTAAAGAAAAAATGAAGTGATGAAATCATTAATTAAAATTGGTTTTCTTTAATATTAAGATCTTACCCAAAAATAAAATCACAAAACGATCAGAATGACCATTGTAACCTTAACTATAATTCAAAATTTCTTTTCTAAAATGACTAATTCAATTGACTACTTAACAAAACTTAAAATCTTTTTAAAAAACAACTTATTTTTTCAGCTGTTATAGCTTTGGGTCACCAGTTATTAAAAGTTAATTGTCGTATGATTTTTGGGCATTATGCAAACAAAAACGTCGTAAATGTTGAAAAATTGGTTACTTGGCAAACACATTAGCAAATAAGTTGTCATCGTACAATCAACAAAAATGGTCTTGTAATCAGTTTTACAAGCCTTTAAAGAGTTTCTTGGTAGCATAATGTCCAAAGGTCATATGACAAACAACTTTTAATGATCACCCGACCAAAAAGTTTACTAAAATGTGATAATTGAAAAAGTAAATTATATTAACTTGAAAAAGAAGATAAATTAGGTATGACAATAAGACAGGAATTAATTATCGGGGATCTCATTCCCCATTTTGATATCGGGTTCCCACTTGCAATCTCCATACTTGTCCTCATCCCTGTCGAGGAATAAAGTTATATCCCCATACTCGTCTCCATCGTGTATCGGGGATCCCCATCGGGTAATCGGGGATATTATATTCACTTAAATAGACTTTATATATATATATATGCTTTTGAAGTAAAAGCTAACCAAAAGAATGTGTAGTCCGACCTTTTCACTCATAATGTATGAATATAATTCTATATACAAACTAATATCCATATTAAGTTATTCATAAACATAGTATGATATATAAAATGTTTCAATAAAAAGTTAAAACTTAAAGTGATTACATTAAAATAGAAAAAACTTGGAAAACAAATTAATTTGAATGTAATTAGATTAAATATATACGGGTATATATATATACATATATATAATCTTCGGGTTTGGGTATGAGGATCGAGGATTTATTGTTTCCTATCCCCATCCCCATCCCCGGTCAACTCGGTGATTCCCCGGTCAAATCGGGTTCGGTTATTTTTGTCATCCCTAAAAAAACTCCATCTTAAAACTAAAAGGTTCTCAAAGCACTATTGCTTATCTTACTACATCTAAATTTACGTGGGTATCTATTTTCACCTTTTTTTTTTCTCCTAAATACACCCTTATTGTGCAATAAACAGTTGTACACTATGTATTATTTATTTATTGAGGGGTGTATTTGAAAAAAAGAGGTGAAAATATGAGCTCTCAAATTTACTTGTAGAAGAATTGTAGCTACATGTATTATCTTACTCTCTCTCTCTCTCTCTCTATATATATATATATATAGGGCTAATCATTTGTACTGCAGTTGTGCATATCATATGCGCAACTGCCCTCACAAACTCTTTATTTTTTCCTAATTTAATCACATGGTGGGGATGTAAGGATCATCTTGTTGTACAGATGATTTGCCCATATATATAGCTGCATTGATGTATGTAGCACTTTACTTTTTATCTGTAATGTCAAATGTGAAGTGGGGTCAAATGACACTACATGGGTTTGAATTTTATTTTTGTTGGAAATAAAATAAGCATGTAGAAAGAAAAATTTGATCCCACTTAGAGTACCTGTAATGAGGGTGTTTGTGGGAGATCTGGTAAGGTGGAGAATGTTTGAGGAGAAGACATTGATGTGGGTGATTAGACGGAGGTTCTCCATCCTTACATATTTGTGGGGAAGGATACTCACGGATGACCATTTTTTTGCTTTTTTTTGCGGATAGATAGTGTTTGTGGGAATGATAGATATATTATTGTTGTGGGTAAAAAGTATTATTTGTGAGAAAAATGGATGGAAAACTGACGTAACATGTTGATTAAGCTATTTGTGGAAAGAATAACCGAACAGATGTCAGCCTTATATCTTTATTAGGTCTTCCGTAGTAAGGAAAATTAGAACACCATATTCTTCCAGCCACATCAGCGCCACATCAGTTTTTCTCTCTCCTAGAACACCCCCAAGAACACCCCCAGGTACTAAGCCATATTCTTCATCCTATTCTTAAATATTTTTTTTTGTTTTTTTATACTTTCACGTGAATTGCAAATAACAAAAACAAAAAAACGTGGCCCACCAACCAGCGTCTAAAGCGTCCAAAAAATGAATAATGGGTTAGATACCACAATATAGACGCTCGTTCGTATTAGGCGTCCAAAAGGAAAATGTGTCGGAAGTGGCGTCGAGATTCCCACTACAACCGACCGGCCTTAAGATGCCATTTGGATTTGGATTCTGAGTTTAGAACTTTCACCTCCTTGATTGGATTGGAATTTGGAAGTATAAAATAGCCCAATCAGCTTTACTAATGAGCCCCATTATGGAATCTTTTGTTCCGATTGTTTTGCTTTTTTGGCACACAAACTCCATAAAACATTGAAAGTATGTAATGTTTATTTTTAGGGTTTTTCTAACAAATGCACTTGTTAAGAATTGTTTAATAAACTTAAGATCAATTAATACTTCTTATCGAGTGCCTATAAAGCACTAATTAGAAAAACCCTTATTTTTAATGTACCATCTTTTACTTAAAAACATAAACCCAAATACCCTACCTTTGTACTTGAAAGTGTTTGTAGCGACCCGACCCGATCCGATCCGACCCGATTGTTCTTCTTTCCACAACCAAATACAAGTGTTTATTTTTATACATCACAAAGTTTGACCCAGTAAATTTAATTCCTGGATTCGCCACTGGCCTCGAGGCTGTTTTAGGTAGTGCTTAGACAAAATTATTTTAGGCGTGGCTGAAGTACACGAATTCTATGCCATCGATTTATTTGGTGAACTGCTTATATGAACAAATCTAAGAGCATAGTCTGATTCTGATGTGCTATAACATATCGCAACCGATTCAGCTCCATTTCAACTTAACCGGACCAGACCGAACTGATCTAATATGCATAGAGAGAGAGAGAGGGGGAAAGAGATGGATCAAGTGAAATCATTTGTTCAAGCCTTTGGACTCAAGTCAAAATAACCAACAACTACTTGTCATATAGGCACATGAATGCATGCATGGAGAATCAATTCCACTTGGCTTTTAAGTCAAGCAATGAACATAAACCTCAGATTATAAATATATAACATTTCTGCCTTGAATTTAGATTGAGTTCAATGTTCCTCTATATATTGTCTACAAATCCCTTATTACATCTTTCACCTCTTTGAAATTTGAAGGAAACAAGAAATTAACTCATTGATCAAGTAAGTTCTAACATCTTTTTTTGCTGTTTTAACTTATTAGAAAGACCAGGAAATTATCATTTAAGGAAAAAACTTTGGATTTGTGTTTCTTTTTGTTTCCCTTTCAAAAATGAAAGTGTATTCCAAGGTGATTGTCAAGGCTCGAGATCGCGATGGAGATCTATTTTGTCCCTTAGAATCACTCGGTATGTTTATTAGCCTGTTTTCTTTCAACTTACTTGTATATGTCTATATTTGAATGTATAAGTCACATTATATTACCAGGTCTGCGTTATCTAATTCAAAGTGAAACAGAAAATGTATCTCGTGATGACTCGAATGTAAAAATGAGACGAATTTGTGTGTCAAATTTGGTAATGGCTGTTCCTCCTGCGCCAAAAGGTTTCAATATTTCAATGGTGTTTGCCAATATAGTTAATTACCAAGTATTTTTGAAAGATAATTACTTTTATTATATGATTAACATTTTTTAAATTGAATTTCAGGGACAGGACAGACAAAGAATGATCAAGTTAAGGAGATTAACCGTGTAGCTCAACGTCCTCGTGCAGTACTGTCTAGTCCTGGTATGACCATCGTCCTCAACCATACAAAACCTAGGTTTTGTACAACTAGAGTATTTACACTTGTGGCAAAAATTGGTCCTATATTGGTTGGTGTGGTGATGCATTTTCTTGTGTCCTTTAGGATAATTCCTCTGCTTATTTACCTTGCAGATAATGATGATTTGATTGGAAAAATGAACGAGAAGGCTTCCAAACGTGGTTCAACTTCAAAAGCGGCTACTCTAAGAAGTAACATGGCTCGAGTTGATGTAGATAAAGTACACACAAGAGTTCGTGGCACCAGTGCGACGTCTGACATGCAAAATCGTCACAAAATGAAAGAGTACACTAGACCATTTGTTATGAAGGATAAACCATGTATTACAAAATTAAAACTCTAAATCTAGGAAACATTCTGATAAATTGACTAAAAGGCTTAACTGATTGATTGCAATTTGCAAGTTATCATCAAATGTTGTGCAATAATTTGAAGCTTTGAACCACCACTGATTCATAGTTTTAATCAGGTTTTTTTCTTTTCTTCAGTTAGTTTATTCTCTTGATCCATTTAAGTTGCTTAACTTGTTATTTTATACTGTTAATTTTGCATTTATCAATTTTTAGCGACAATTTTATTTACAACAACAACAACAACCGTACCCAATCCCACCGGAGCGGGGTATGAGGGAGGTAAGATGTAGACAGTCTTGCCTCTACTCAAAGGTAAAATTTTAGCGACAATTTTATTTGTAACTTAATAAAGATAGTAGAAACCAAAATCAATTTGGACAACTCCAATTGCAGAGAAACAATGAATGTTTTTAGAAAAAATTTATCAAAAAATGTGTTCAAACATTATTATTTCAGAAAAAAATTTCACTAAAAAAAAAAAAAAAAAATTCTAACTTATAACTACACATTAAACTCAATTTTATAGTTTTTTAAAAATAAAAATCCCTCTACATTTTCTAGAAATATTTTCCCTGTAACAAATATACTGTTTTAAAAACCCGTTGCAAAGCGTGGGCGACTTCCACTCATTTATATTGTATTGTACATGAAACTAAAAGACTGTTAAACAACTGAATAGAATTATTCATTTAGCTAAAAATATTTCCCACCCAAAACCCAAACCCAACCATTATGTCGAGTTTTGAGAACAAAATCATAGTTTCATAACACAGTCGAGTAAAAGAAGGCAAAACTTCTCAATATGCATCATGATGGAAACAATATTCGCAAAGTGCATACAAAATCATTGGTCAAACATCTGTTTCAAAACCAAAATTATGATCAAACTGCCTTAACCTGAGTACATTCAATTTTAATAGTTACGGAATCCATTTCCTCTTCCATTAGAAACATCTCCGTAACGTCCTCTTGATGCATCATTATAGCTTCCTCTGCCTCTTCCGGCCCCTCTTCCCCCTCCTGCTTAAACAACCATATTTGAAAATAGGTTATTTGATATTTCAAATCATCACAAAACCAGTAGATTTGCAACAGGCAGGGTTAAGTTGTGTTTTATCCGAAATACATTTTTTCCAATAATTGAAAAGAAAAAAACTGGTTAAAACTAACTAGTGCGTCAATTTAGACTTGGATTACATAACAGAATATAGTTCGGAAACTCTTTTTGAATAAAATGATTCATAACGTTTTATGCATTAAAAATACATTTTAAGATTTAACATGTTTCCTTTTTATCTATTTTTTTCATGATTAAACCATCAGACAACATTGTTTTTGTTAATATTACGTCTCTAACAAAACACAGTGATGTTTACAGACAACTGTGAAAACAATTTATTCCGTGTTTTTTTTTCCTTAAACAAAGTGGCGTTAATCATTTACTATAAAAAGAACATTGGGTTACTACTACAAGGCACAAGAAATGTAAATTTATTAAAACAACGTTATCTGATTAAAAGAGTTACGAGACACATACTTCCTCCACGAGAACTGCTGCTGCTGCCTGCTCTCCTTCCTTCAATATAGACTTGCCTTCCGGCTAGTTGTATCGGGGATGCCTGAAATGTTAAAAAAAGATTGACATGAAACTCAGATTAATCTGAAAAATCCCATGTCCTAACCTAGCAAATAATAATCTGAATCGCACTACTGTATTTGGGTAAGAGCAAAAAATAAAAAATAGAAGAAAAGAAAAAAGCACTGAGTTCAGACCTCGATAGCTTTCCGAACACCACTGATATCCTCAAACTCTACAAAGGCAAAGCAAATACCAACATCCTGTACAAGTTTACACGTTAGATTCTATAAAGATGAACGATCGAGGGTTAATGTAATCTAAAAAATGATAAAGACCTTGCGATTCTTTAAGAACACTCCATCCTGCTTGATTTTCCCAAAGTTCTTGAACTCTTGAAGAATTTCAAGGCTAGTAACAGAAGTGGGCAAGTTCCTCACATAAACCGACTTCGATTCGCCTAAACAGAATTATATACCAAGGTTAATAGGTACACAAGACCATCACTTAAAGCTGTGCACATAGGATATGCAATATATATTCACACAGCACGGAAAGACAACACAAACACAAGCAACCCCATAAAACATCATAAGTACATACGGCAACTTTGACCCTTAAGTTGTCGACCTGTTCAAGTTATGCCTTATTTCTAATGAGCCAAACAAGAAAAATAAAAAAATTACCAAACAGACAATAGACAGAAAGTTGTCTGGAGTTTAGATATGTAACCATACGACATTTTCTATAGTTGAGGTCTAGTAATTTCTAAAATCGCATTTGAAAACATGAAATAATTTTCAAAATATATGGAAAATAAAACTTTGACAAGAAGTGTTTGAGGTCAGTTCAAACAGCACATCAACCAAATCAATTTTGACCACCTAAACCAGCCCATTTATCACCTGTAACCGGAAAAATGCATAGAAAAGTTAGGTCAATCACCTTCTTCATTAACTAAAGCTTCCTCTGTAGCTTGGGTTTCGGGCACATATGAAGCAACTGGTTCTGGTGGTTGATCCCACTCAGTTGAAGACGGGACACTCCAATCATTTGTAGGCGGGGCACTTATAACGACTGGTGCTTGGGCAGGAACTGATGGCACAGATTTTCCCTTTGATTGCAACTATAAATTTCAACATTTCATAGCAGAACCAGAAACAAAACAAAAAAAAAAAACAAATTAGACCCACAAACGAGTGGAGAAACTCTAGAACATTGAAGATTAAACAACAAATAAAAACTGTCAGGCACCCGCATCATAATTAAAAGTGGCAAATTGGGTAGGTCGAGTAACATGTAGAAACAAGTACTTCTTTGGTTAGGGATCATTTAGACAGAACAATTAAAAAGGCAGCCGCAACTAAATTCTTTTTACCTAAATAACCATTATAAATCATACTTAATCTAACCGTTCACAAGTAAATGGTTCAAAGTCACCCCTTCTACATTATTTCAATGTCTAATATTAGAACAATTACTTACTATGGAAGCATAAGTGAACTTCACGGGTTCTGAAGCAGGCACTTCCACAGGTTGAATCGGTTCTTGAACGTATTCCACTGTGTCGCGATGATGCAACGTCTCTTGAGCGTATTCTGCCGCGTTTTGATGCAAAGGCTCCTGAACATAGTCCACAGGATTATAAGGTTCGTCAACTGGTAGTTCTTCCTTGTAGTCTTCACTATCGTCATCTTCTTCTTGCTGCTGATGTAGGTTTTCTTCAGAATAGTAGTAGTTGCCTTGATTTTCACCTTCCAGATGTAACGAATTAAAATTTTCCCTTGCTTCAACCTCCAACACATCTTCAGCAGCTGCAATCAAAAGTTCACCATCACTAACAAGCATTTTCACTTAAAAGTATATCTTAAGGTCAGTGTCATTCTTTAATTTTGTCCGTGGCTGATTTAACATGTGCAGAGTTGTTCACGTTCCAGCTGGAGGTGGTAACTTTGAGTCTTTGACCCAAGTAATTCTGAAGAGGTGGGGTTATGCTTCATCTAAAACGGGTCAAACTGGTAAATCATTATACTTAGCTTAACATGAAACAAGCCAATATGGGTTAAAAGTTGTCCAAAGTGAATAATGCATAACACTTCCTGAATTATTCCATTATAAAAGCTAAGAAAACTTTGTGACGATATATACATAACAAACTGACTTTAAAGAAAAAAACCAAGACGAAGTATATTTCATTTCTATGTTTTACAACATTGACTTGTAACCATCTTGCAGACAAAAAAAATAAATATCACTACATCCTTCATGGCCAAATACTCAAATTGATATATAAAACTTCAAACGTGCAACTTGAAAAAATAAGAAAAACTTCATTGTTCAGGAACTGAAATTTAGTGCAAAACAACCAAGTTGTTCAATATAACAACTACATGACTAATTAAAAATCTTCAATATTAATAAGGGTGTTTAGTTGTGACTATCCCTAACTTTAGTCAAGAAGCAGTACCTAATAACTCTGAAGTAGAGTTGATTGGTTGAAAATCATCTTTATGTCCAGCGGCAAATGGTGGTGGAACATGATTGATGACCTCGTCACTAACGAAGTGAAAAATGTCGTTCATAACGAAGTAACCTTTCTCTTGAGGAGCAAGAAAAAACGTCTGAACAAACTTCCGCCAGCCAGAGAAGTTCTTCGACCTGACAGAGCCAGAAACCACAACAACAATCCCTTCACTCCATGATTCAAGAGAATTTATAGTCTTGACCTCAATCACACTAAAATGTAATGACTGAATAAGCGTATGGATTTGCTGCAAGACAAAATTAAAAGATTTTAGTTGGTAAACATATTAATGCACAAAAAGCAGCTAAAAAGGGACTAAAAGAAACAATTTATAGATGGCAAAATGAGGGATCGATAATGGGTCAAAATAGAAATTAGTCAAAAAGTAGACATTTTTAGTGCGGGCAGGAGGATCGACCCACAGTTTGTCCATTTTTTAAATAAGTTCAAAAATTAAGGTGTTGATTTAGATTATAAAAAACAATACTCTTACAATAATAATCTTAATTTTTCAAAAACAACTAACATGTATGCATGAAAACTAGGTTTTGGTCAACTTGACGACTTTTGACATGGTCAAAATATACAAATCCAAAATCAGTCATACATAAGTATATATGCTCACGTGCCCACCAGGCTCAGCCCATGGGAATCTTTTCAATTAGAAGCGATGCACATTCAAGAGGTTCACATACGTGCAACCGCCTTGGTAGTGAAGCCCTTAGGGCTTAGGGTGCGCTTGGAGAATATTTGGGTCTTTGATCATGCTTCATTGACTAAATGGGCATTTGGGTCATTTAGGCCTTTGTGATACAAATTCTAGCCATCATATTCCGCCTCGACGGACAAAATGTTAAACACTATATGCGTTTCTTACTCTACTTGTTTCTTACTATCTTTAGCTTATGTATGATGTCATGATATTGAAGTGAACTATAATTTCTATTTTTAGTACAAAAATGAACGATGATTTAATATTTTACGTATGGTATTGAACTGTCTTTCATACTTTATTTGTTATATATGCCGATTGACGTTTTGATATATATACTCTCATCATATTTATTCATCATGATGTGCGTCACGTTCATTAGTCTAACACCTTGGGGAAACACCTTTGCATGACTTGGGCCTTTAACAGCTTTGGTTTAAGGTCATTCAACCAAATTGGTGTGACAATGTAGGACACAATGCAACTAGTACTCAAATAGGTTATGCCCACTACATCAACCTAAAATAGCAATTCCATATATTTATGAAACCTTCATCCTTTCTTTGCACTCATGTATAAAGACCTCAAGGCTTAATCAACTTCATACAAGATTAACAAGTTACATTTATGCATATTAAAACCGATTATTGCGACCCAAATATTCAAAATCACGTAATATTATCAGAGTTAATAATTTCACGGTGATGCTACATTTATATGAATAATCAATTTTTAGTTTTGTTAAAGCATATTCATAATCTTGTTTACCTAATTACCAGATTATTTTTCCAGAAAACAACAAACTTAGAGATCTAAAACTTCCTTAACCTTCCTAAAACTATCTAACCTTCTACTTTAAGTCAACAATAAAGAGCATGTCAAAATGTGATATAACTTTAACCCTCGTAAGGTAAGGTTCGGGGGGGAAAAAAACTCTCTTCACAAGAAACATAGGGTACAAAGGATTCAGATACAGGCACGGGTCTAATGCAGATCATCTTTTACGCTTTGATACACCTTTTTTAATACCGTACATCATACACGTGTCAACACCAGAATCCTTTATACAATGTTCTCCTAAAGAGACTTTTCTCCCAACACGGGCATCATACATGATACATTGGAAGAAAAAAAAAAATTCACATAACATAATCCACTAAATACTAATCAACCGGTGTCAAAAGAAAAAAAAAACACTCACAAATATAGCCGATGCATTGTCAGTCGATTCGCCATCGACCCTAATCATAGTACTAGAATCAGTATAAAACTGATGAACAGATTCAGGCTGTTGTTGAAGCACCTGATAATATTGCTGAACAAAATATGACCCAACCTAAAAATAAACAAACAAACAAAAAACATAATTAGCAAACATATATATATATATGTATCATCTAAAAACATTTTTATCGTATATTTCCTATGCTAAACAACCTTAAAAACCCACAAATTGTACATGTACAGAAAAACCCAAAAATTATATATTATATATATATATATATATATATTTATTAAATATATAAATATATATATATAGATACACACATATACATACATATATAGATAGATACAACACATATATGTATATATATATATAAACGCATACATTAATACACATAAATATACACAGACACAAACATATATATAGATATAGATAGATACCTGTGAAGCAGTAACAGGAGCTGAGTACTGGCCTGCCATTATAATAATAAAGATTAAAAAACCCAGAAATTAAATTATAAAAGCATTCAAAGGATCATAAATTGAAATGGGGTTTTAGAGATGATGAGATCTATGAAAGGGTTTTGAGGAAAAAAAAACATTGATGATGTGTTTGGGAATGGGTTTTATTTTATGATAGCCGTAGGATTGGATTGGATTTTTGTAAAATGGACGGTGGAGATTCATAGTTTGATCATGATGGTGAATTGATTTTTGGGTTTGGGCCATGTACTTTGAGGTTTTGTTGAATTTGGTATCTAGAGTTTGTAAAAAGTTTTCTAAGTGTAACTAAACTTTTTATCTAGGTTTGTTGGTCTTTGTGTTAACTTTAAGAACTCTTCTAGTCATGGCTCATGGGTATGGATTTATGGGTCTAGGATAAGCCGGAAAAAAAAAACACTTAAGCTACTTGCAACGTATTTGATTCGATGATTTAAAAATTAAATATGTACATTCATAACGTCTTAACCACCTGATCAGAACGTGCATTGTTAATTACTAAAGGTGGATATAATATATAACATATATAATCTGTAACATATTTAGATATAAAAAGTCAAATATATTTAGATATTTTCAAGCTTATTCGCGCTTATTTACGCTTAGCCTGCATTTGATAATCTGTTGTCTACATCTTACCTCTTCATATCTCGTTTAAGTCGAAATTGGCTACAGTTGTTATTTTTTTATTGTTGGAATTATGAGTTTATTTTGTAATTATAATTAATGATAAATTCATAAATTTAAAAATATGTCAACAAAAAGAAAATTTATCAAAGCCAAAAGCAAACAAGGCAAAATAAGCCTAAGCCAACCACCCCTAAGTTTGACACAAAGAAAATTACATTCCAAAAACCCCACAAAATATTTGATTGTCTCTGAGGTCTAAACTAAAAAAGGGAAATTGACACTGGGGTTTTACACACACACACAGACACAAAAACCGAAAAGGGGATGATTGGAAGGAGGTTGATTTCAATTTTCAAGCGCAACCCTTCTTCCAGGTATCAATAAATTTCATTAATTTACACTTACATTTTATTTTGCACTTCATATCATATCATATCATATCATATAAAAACTTGAATTTGATCTTTCTATAGACATATATATAATAAATAAATTGTGGGTATTTGAGGTAACCCGTCAATCAAAAGGTTGTCAGTTTTAGTCCCATGATTGACAGACAAATTGTTAAATATGTGGATATTTGTGTTTTGAAAAACAAGAGAAAAAAATAATAATTTGTGGGTGTGATTTGTTATTGTAGCAAAGGGGCGGTGGATGAAGAGAAGCCGAAAACATGGGGAAGAAGGATAGTATCAGGAGGGTTGATTTGTGTTACGGGCGGTGTTGCTTTAAGTGCTCTTGATGATCTTCTTATTTATCATGGTTGTAGCAGGTGAGTAATTGTATCCCATCACTCACTCTTTATTAACAATACATATGCAAGCTAGATTGGCCGGAAAGTGTAAAAACCCGTCATAGGTCGATTGAATAGAAGAAGAGAAGGTCGGTCGCCTTATAAGGGGGTGTGTTTGGATGAACTTATATGGTTGGTTTATCCGGTTATTGAAAATTTAGAAGGCCAGTAAGCTTGTATTTATCTGGCTTATGAGGTTGAGCTTATGGCTTAGATACGCAATAAGCTCGTGTTGATAAAGCTTATATGCGCAGAAAAATGAGCTTATTGGCTGTTTGAAGTTTCAATGACTTGATAAGCTCACAAAATAAGCTAATCCAAACATCCCTTAAACATTGAGTTGTGGGGTGTTAATAATACCTTTCACTGTGATTTTAAGCTGGGATTGCAATGTATTGGGTAATGCATGACTTTTGTGGTATTACAGAAAGGTAATTCAATATACCAATTTTGATAATATAGGGTAAGTTAAGTCTGATTGCTCATCAAAAGGTAACATAAATCTATTTTCTCATATTTTGGTGGGACATTGAATGAAATATTGCAATTTTACATACTTCACATTGTCAAAATTGGTATAGTATGTTACCTATTTAGTTGCAATTTGTCAATTTCCTGGTTAATGTTCTGCTCGTCTGAATGTGAGACATTGGAATTATCTTACCCTTTGATGATCGAAATTTTTTTGCATGTCTCACATTGTCAAATTTGGTAGTATATTAGCACGGAGTATTTCCTTCGTTGGCACCTCTCCTTAAATAAGAAGGTAGTCTGGTTTATAAAGGGGAGAATGCTAAACAGACAGCTTAAGAAATATACCATTAATGCAATTTTTAATTGGGTGAGTGGCTGTTTTATCCTTTCTAGGATGTTTAATTGATGCAGGTTTTTTTTTTTTTGGTATGAGAAATGTGGTAAATAATTTTGAAAGTGCACACTTATTTTGGGACAAATGAATAGAAGGAGTGCTTTTGTTTTTATAATATGATAAATCATTTATATTGGCTTTGAGTCATGTGTGCTTGATCATGTATTATTGCATCTGAATTTCAAGAAAGATTGTTGTAGATCATAATGGTGTAAAAGATCCTTTTTGTTGCTGGCAAAGTTGTTATTGTTGACATTGCCACATTGGTTATTGCATAGCTTTAATAAGTGGCTGCTTGTTTAGAGATTATTAGTTGTTATTCCCATGATTCAATCATGGTTTGTATATGGTAATTACCAGATAATTCGGTTTCTTTGGATTTAGGCATGAACATTTAGTTAGATTTTTCATGTTACAAAAGAGACGAAGGAAATACGTGTTACTCTTTTCTTAGTAGTAATATATAATCATAAATTTGATGATGCCTATCTCACAAAGAAAGATTTTGGAGACCAAGTACCGCTGAGCTGGATAATTAATCTAATGAGGTTAGTGCAGAGTTAGTTTCTGTGATGCATGCTTCGAAACAGAACTAGTTGATATTCTCCTTTTCAAACCTCGACATTTTTTTATAGCGCAACTTCGGCCATGGAGAAACCTTTCTAGTTGAATCAGGCTAAAACTCGTTGGCTTTATTGCAATATGTTGACATGGTATTGGTATATTGCTTGCTTCCATTGTGTCCATGCTACTTCAGATTCAAGAAAAAGCTGTTCTGAGATGGAATGGCTACCTGTTAGTTGAATAGGTAGGTCTAAACTGAGAGACGTATAGTTTGACATGCAACCAACACGTTGTCTGTTTAAACTAGACTTGGAAATTTCAACTCATTTATCTCTAATGGGTCGAGTAAGTATGATAATAAAAAGCTATAAGAGGAATTGGGTTAAGCAACTTAGAAATTTTCAGCCAAAGAATGTGAGTGAACCAGGCTGAGTTATGATTGCTTGTCTATAAGACTCTTAACGTTTGTATGAGTTATGACTTATGATTCTGCATATTGATTTATTTTGTTTGGTTATTTACATTTGGAATTAAGTCAATGATTTATTAGTTGGCGGTGGGGGCCGTTAGAGGGTCAGTTACCCTTTTATAATGAAGTATGTTTTTTTGCCATTCTGTTTGTTTTTATCATTGTTCTACAGTAATCTGTTGGTGAGATTTTAAACGCCACTTGCGTAAAGATTCCTCTGTTTGTTTTTTAAAGCTAATTATAACTGTACATAATATTTGCACAAACTCAACTTTGTGTTAATTTGATTTCTTCAGCAAAGCCTTAGAGAAAGCGAGCAAAAACCAGGTTGTAATAGATGCGATTGGGGTGCCGATTGCTAGAGGTCCTTGGTATAATGCATCACTTGCAGTCACTCATAAAAGGCACTCCGTATCCTGCACTTTTCCTGTTTCTGGACCCCAAGGCACTGGAATTTTTCAACTAAGGGCTGTTCGCGATGCGGGTAAGTACCATATCCGTTATATCAATGTACTCCGTATATGTTAATCGTCGTTTTATTTCCAGTGAGTGGATAATTATACACCTAGTGACCTTTTAATCTAGTTCTCACTTTTCAGTTGTCCAAAAGTCTTTAAATGTGAAACATAAACACTTCCTCTCAAATTATGTGCACCTTTTTGAAACATACAAAACATAAGTTCACCTTAAATGTCATAAACTTAGAAATGCCCCAAGATTACGTATATAATTATTTTCTATCTTAAATTGTCACGCTTAAACAGTTTCCTATTTCTAGAATTATAGATGCACACTTGAAAGCCTCATACTGTGTAGTTATACATGTTCTTTCTTTCTCTTTTGAAGTAACCCACAACGCCTGACGAATTTTGGATGCAAAAATACTTTTGTTGTTGAAAAGATAAGACCTCTCCTATTGTTCTGGGACATCTCAACTTATCTGCTAAATTTCTCGAGAAACTCAGTTAATCTGAACATGTGTGGAAGTATATTGTATTTTTAGCTTTGCTATATCAACTCTATACATCTCATAATTCATTGCTAGTTACTAGAAAATAGGTTGTATATAAAGCCTAGATAATTACGTCCTACTCAACCTAACCCACGTCTAGGTAATGCAAACCCGAATTCTGACAATCCAACACAGTCCGTAATAACATGTCCAACCTAGAGGTTGCAGAATGTGCTGGGTGACTGGGTCAAACAGGCTTGGGTCAAGATAGGGATGGGTTCAGCATGATAAGTACATTCTTTAGTATTTAGTATTTACCAGTCTGTCAAATATGTTTGCAAAAACTATACTTTTCCCAGTAATACCAACAATTTGAATCAACATATTTAGGAGGTTTTAAGCATTAAAGATGCACTTTGTGAGTGACTTTCAGCTTGTTTGACCCATATGACTACTTCCCTTTTGAGCTACTTTTTTTTTATCCAATCATCCCAATTTCACACCCCTACTCTACTTAAAAGGGCCAAAGTTCTGATAGTTTGCAAATGACGTCATATAGTTTAGAAGTTGAAGTATTAATATTATTTCTCTTTTAAATGTCATGGTGATGATAATGTGTTTGAACAGAAGATAGCTGGCTATCATTTTTTCGGCCACGTGATTGGGAAATCTTAATAATGGAAGCTCTCTTACATGTTCCTGAAAATGAAGAAAAGGAAAGAACATTCAGAATTAGCCTCTCAGACGAAATTTCTTCACCAGCATGCCAGCCATGCTCCACGGGTTGCACTAGAACTCAAGAACCAGATGCTCCCGAAAACAAACAACCTCAAGCCACTTAAGTCGTTTTGAAATCTTACAGATAATTCTAAAGCGAAACAAGTATTCATTTCAGGTGCTTTTCTGAATAAAGATATTGCTTTAAAGGATACACGTTTCATACAACGGACGGTTGTATAATGTGTCCGTTGTCGTTCTAGGCTTCTAGCTTTATCCAAATTCATTTTTTTGTTCAATATCTCTCTCTATTGACTATATTTAGCTCATGATATATTTACCACCTGCAATTACAATATTTGTTAGCGTCTGAATGAAGTTGGACATCTACAAATTAAGTTTCGTTATATTGTTTTCTTTATGAATATTCACCATAAATTGTCACAGCACTATATTATTAGGCTTTCTATTTTCGTTATATTGTTTGGGGGTTGTTGGGCACACACCCCCTTCAATCAATTTTTTTTTTTTGAAAGGTGTGAATTACTTGTAAATATCAGGAGGTCTAACATACGTTGTCTTAACCGGGTCCGTGCTAGAGAGCCCCCTCGCAGAATAGATCCCCAATTTAAATCCCTTCGATGAGAAACCCCTATCACCCAGAGATCTGGAGGGGAAAACTCACCCAGGCCCACCATAAGTGGAAATTAAATACCTGTGGGCACCCCCAAATATGCCTAGGGTAGGAATCGAACTTGAGACCTCCATTGAGGAAACAAACCTTCTTGCCACTAGACCATTTGGTGATGGTTGTATAGAAAGCAACTTAGTTGACATATTATATTTACTACTACAAAATGGGGCATTTTACGTAGTTGAAATATGCATTTTTACATAGTTATTGTTTTGTGTAAAAGAGTTATGTAACTGATGCTTGGACCTTTTTACACGGGTTTTTTGTTAACAACTGTGTAAAAAGACACCCTTCTAAAAAAATAAAATAAAAATTGTCCAGCCATATTCCAATTCTGTTAATGTCAAAACAAATTAATACAAATAAATACATATGGCAAACTTAATATAATACAATCTAGTTTAACACATCTAATGAAAAAGTCCGTATGAATTTCAAACAGGAGCCCATCTAAACAATATTCTCTAAAGTATCATCATTTTCATATCTCCAATCATCACTCATGTAGCTAGAGTTTAGGGAACCTCCTATTCGGTCTAAACAATCACCAAAAGACAAATAACACCAAAAGGGAAACAAATGCTAAAAACACGATCGAAATTAATTTTATTTTACTTGGTGTTAGCTTTTTTACAATGTAAAGGAATGGTAATGTTTACCAGAAGTTTGGGTACTTCGGGTACTGGGTCCTTGTCTAGCATAAAGAAAACAAATAAATATTGTTAATAATATACATAATAAGATGATATGGTAAAAACAAATATGTTGACAAGTACCTTCCAAGCGGAGCTAATCCCCCAACAACAAATGATGAAAATGGCATTCGGTTTCGAGAGTCTAGATACGATGTAGAGTCTTGCTATGGAGTCGTCGCTCTCCTTCCACTACCTCTTCCTTAAGATTGATTTTGCAAAAAATAAAATATAAAATAAAAAAGACAAGTAAATGTAATGTTTCTATTTTTTGGGGCAGTTATGTATGGAGGATAAGATGGATGAAAGGGAACATAAGGGTTCCAAATTTTTGGGAGCAAAAATTATGTGGAGTTTGAATTTTTTGGGTGAAAAATAAATGCAGGGATATATGACAAGGGTTTCACCTACCCGCTTTCTTACACATTTTTTTATAAGAAGTTGTGTGAAAATTTTAACCTATAATTTAATATATCAGAGGGGTTTTATCTACCCGCTTTCTTACACAGTTTTTATAAGAAGATGTGTGAAAATTTTAACCTATAATTTAATGAGCCTTTTGTTACAGTCGTTTTACACAGTTTTTATAATCATCTGTGTCACAAATTTCGAATCCACTTTCTTACACGATTGGATATTTTCAACTGGGTCAAAACTCCCATATTTTTTTTCATTTTGCACATTTTTGTTGTCAACTATGTAAAATAAACATAGACTAATACTCATTTTTCTAGTAGTGATTAACTGTTTTGTCATCAATTTCAACTAACACTAGTTGCGGTTTTCGAAAAAATGATAATGTGGTTAGCTTTTTAAGAATCTTACAAACTTATTGAATGTTGTTGGGTTTTGTAACACCCAAACTTAAAAATATCGGATTTCAAAAACAAAAAAAAAACAAAAAAAAATTTAAGACCACAATGGCAGAAAAACGGTCCCTTTCATTTAAAATATATGTCAACCATAACCATCAATCATTGTTGACCCCAAAATGTTTTAAAAGTGTTACTAGCATCGCACATAGTTTACATGAAACCCGATATACAAATCCTATGGGCCTATACAAACCCGAACTACGAATATACAACATAATTCGTCTATCAAAACAACTAACGGCTTTTCGCAAAACTATACATCAAGTAGTCTACCCATTCTCACTGCTTCTACCTTCATCCAAGCTACTCTACGAGACACAATCGACAAAGTAGAACAAGTGTCAGTTTACAAATCTGAGTAAGATAATGGTCTATATCCAATATATATGTATCTCAAAACATTTTATAAAAACAGTTACATATATACTTTTACCATCATTGTTGATCACAATCATATAACCTGCACATATGAAATCAACATACACAAACAATAGGATTAACACACACAATCCTATATGTGCCTATCTTAATTATCATATAAAGTGTTCCTAACCAACAGATTAATCACATATTCGTGTGCGAGGACCACCATGACATCTTATGGATTCATCTTATCCTCGTCTTAATAGTTATGCCAACAATATCAAACTTTAGTAGGTTGGTCAAGGACCATTAGGGTGCGGGGTGCTTTATCCGACGTGATGGGTAAGCAAACTAACGTGGTACACTTGTGTCGTTCAGGAAATGCATAACCAATTCCCGGAATAAATGCTTTCATTTGATAGGCTGCGAGCCTAAACATTTACTCATTCATCTTATCTCCACCTTGGATTATGTCTAGAATACCCGTGGACATCTTACATTCACAGTGTCCTTACATCTGAAAACACCATGGGATAAGCTTATCGCTCAATCTTATTTTATACTCAAGTTATCTCTTTCTATAGGCTAGCAATCAACAAGCTACCTATTCATAATCACATCAAGGGCCCCTATCAATGTGCACAAGTGATCATGGCAATCCTATGATTAATAGTGTCACTGCAATTCAACTTATCATCAGAAGTGAACGTCAATCAATCATACAAATAATATTAACTATCATCCAGTTAAAAAAGCATGCGGAATGTCAATCTGATTCCGAACATCAATCAATCATATAAGCAAAATCAATAAAAACCATATGCAAATCATATGAACCTTATATGCAAATCATAAAACCCATATGCAAATCATATGAACCTTATATGCAAATCATAAACCCAAATGCAAATCATCTCAAGATATTCTTGAGGTTTCCCATAACCATTTAAACCCTCTCACCAATGCCCAAAGCCACCCAATGGACCCGAGAGTATGTTTAACACAAGTTAATCACTTTGAAACCGGACGTTTTGATTGTCTCTCACAGGGAATCCAATATATTACCTTAAAGGAAGTTTATAATCACACCAAAAATGATTCCCGAGCTTGCTAGGTGTTCCCACGACCTATGGATACAACGTACAAGTCTAGAGTTAACAAAACGACAAGTTTTTCACCCCAGACAACCAATATGCGCCACATGCAAATCATGCGCCACATATCCTCACTTTAACAAACAAGACCCCATTCTCTGACCCTATTTGTGCGCCACATGAACTTGATGCACCGCACAAATGCTGACGACCAACACACTTCTTTGTTTTGCAACTCGATTCGACCCTTTAGCAACCGTTTCGAAACCCGACACTTACCAAGACTTTAATAGGGACACAAATGGACATTTAGGTGGTATAAAACATACCCCAAACTCTCATGGGTGTTGGATCACAAAGAGTTTCTCAATCGACTAAAAAACGTCAAAATCGACACTTGAAACAACTCTTTCAACATACAAACCTAAACCAAGTCCATACCCTAACCAACATAACGTGGAATACCTTATCAAAGGATAAATAAACTTTACCTCAACACTAGATGACCTAGAAGACGATTTCAAGCTAACACAAACCCACAAAATCAACCTCTTGGACTCCAAAACCCTTAACTTGGAATTGAAGATTACAATCCATTAACCATTAAATCCTAAATTTTTGCTAAAGAGAGAGAGTGTGGATCGGTTTAGAGAGAAGAAAGGGTGAAGAGAAATGAGTTATTTGGTTGTGTGAATGTGTGTGTGTGTGAGATGACAAGACTTTCTTGCCCTAACATTAGTATATTATATCCCCTTATTTACATACCTCTAATGTATATTTATTTTACTAGTATTTATATTAGGTAAACAATATATCCAAGTATTTATAAATTAAACACACATACGTATATATACACATAATTGACAATTATATACAATCAAGTGACTAACTAAAATGTATACCCATATATACATATAGTCAATCACAAATACACATAATAATTAATATACACATATTTAAATTGCAACCAAATTGATTCGTAAAGTCAAGTGAACCTTAGACGAGTCAAAGCATGGTTGACCAAGGTCAAAGTCAACAAATATACGAAATAAAGATTTAGGATGTTACAGGTTTCTTACAAGACAATATGTGTTTGTCAAGAGAATTTGAAGCCAAAAAAGCTGATGAAGCCTTTGATGACGACAAAATTGAAAGTGGCAAAGACTTGAATTAAGAACTTGGTTAGGGAGGTGGGGCAATACCTGTTCGGGACTTCCTTATGAACTCATTTTAAATGTCATTTATTTATATCTCGCAATATGTGATGTGCTTGACAAAATTGAATACATGCCTTCAAGATCGGATAATGATAGATTAAAAGATGATAATGTTGACAATGATCCACATATCACGTGGTGAGTCACTTGGGTGGGTTTTAATCGCTAGTCAGAGGTTTGATCCTTACCAAGTGCAAGTTCGACCTCTATTAATCCCATTTGTTGTGGAGTCTAGTTGGAGTTTTTCCTTAGACACCTACTTTGCTAGGATTTAGCGGGACCACGTTTAGATAACCGACTACTCTAGTCAGAGCATGCTCTCATCTTTGTATGGTGAGGGGTGTTATCTACTCGAAAGATTGCTGTTAAAAAAATGATAATGTTAGCTTTGCCCAAGAGACATTTGAATGTGTTTTTATGGCACACTTGATAAAAAAGATTTTTGGGATAATAAAATGCCATGCTACATGTAAAGTCAACAAAGAACAACCCCAAAAAGAAAGGTCATGGATGACAAACTGTCTTTAAATGCAATAATTCCTTTTTTGAAATCTTTTTTGAAAGACGAGGGATCTAGCGGATTAATATTGGAGAACTTTCTTGAAAGCTTGTCGAAATAAACAAATATAAAGCATTTCATTTTGTCTATTTACTTGTCAAGCTGATGTTAATCCTCCCGGTGGCAATGACTAGTATCGAAAAATCTTTCTAAAAAATAATCTTTTCTCAAGGTTAAGCTATGAAATAGTATAGGTGATCAAATGTTGAATGATTGTTTTTTTTGGTAATCATGGGTGTTCTACCCGCTTTGCTAGCAGACTAATCTTAAGAGCTGACACGCTTTGCGAGCCAGAGTCAGAGCAGGTGAGCCTCTGTGACCACTAAGATATCTTTTTTAAAAAAACCAAAGATTGAACCTGTAAAAAAATATGTTTAGTTTAGAAAAAAAAAATGTTTTGATTTGACTGTGGCCATTTATTGACATAATAATCTCACAATGAGATATAGTTTTTTTTTTTTTTTTTTTAAATGTAATCTATTGTATTCTCATATTACTCTAATAAACATGAAGAAATATTAATATGAGAAATTAAACACTGTCTCCCAATAAAAAAAAAGGAAGCCTTTGCCTGACATAGTTCCTTTGTTCATACAAATACAAAAACTCAATATATTGGGCTAGTTTTATTAAATGAGATGGGGTGCAGTGCAGCAGCTGACCGTCTTTAACACAAACCCAACACATTACCAAAATTTCAAAAAACAAAACCACATATCAGAATTCCGCTCAAATGTAACTTTCCCTTTTTTTTAACACCCATCAAACTCACCTATCCCCAATTAAATATATATATAAATAAATATACATAAATAATTAAATACTAATATCAACACCGCCGCGTTTCCCCCAAAATCTTTCATTCAACCACCTAGGGTTTGACTAACCCTCAAATCCCCAATTTAATGCAACGATTATCCTCCGCATTTGCATGAATCCGATCTCGTCGTTGCCGGTTTGTGGTTCTCAGCTGCTTAATCTATCGCGGGCCGGAAATGTCGTCACCGAAAGTCAATCATTTCTCAGGAAATGTCGTCGCCGGACAATCCGAGTCAACCGTTGTATCTATGGTACCTTTGTTGTTTAATTAATCTATTATTTCTGTATGTATTTTGTTATAAATACATCTATATATGTATGTGTATTAGTTATGAAGACTTATTATATAAATTTGTAGCTACATTGTGTTGTTAGTGATAGAGTGTTGTTAAAAGCTGTTCGATTAGCTGCATTGTATCATAATCGACATCGGTAGTTTCGGTTTTAAGGGAAGATACTTGTTATAGTGTGGTAATAGTATCATATGAAGTAAGGCTTGAGTGGCGTGAATTTGCTTAGGTAGTTATAGAGAATAGAAGCAAGTAGTGCTCCGGATTTTTTAAAAAGGCTGGTTTGTCGGGGTAATGTTGATCCAGATTTCATGTTGGACCTGGATGACACTTCACCAAGGACCGTACACAGGCAATGTTCAGCTTGAGAAGAGTGCCCGGGATTTTTCGGATATAGATATAAGGGTATGTTACTCAATTGAAGTAGGTAGATGTAAGCCGGAGCTATATTATTTGTATAAATGTGTTTGGCTAAGTAGTAGAGTTGGAGCTGAAAAATGTAAAATGAAGAAACAAATAAAACCTGAAATATGAAATACAGCTAGTTGAGTGGCATTTAGGTAAGAAGAATTTCTTCATAAGCTCAAGTTCTTTTCAAGTAGCTTATATTTTAGGATCTTATTATGTTTAAAGCCTTAAACTGGAGGTTTCCAACCTCTTTCACATTTCCAAAATTTTTCGTGTTCATGCCATATTTGATTTCTAAGAAAAATTCCTATAAACTTACGACACTTATCTCTTCAAATCTTTGGTAAAGTGCTTGAACAAAAATCTAAGCCTAAAAACGTTACTGTTGTTTCCAAAATCACTATGTTCTCATCTCTATGTATGATGAGGCCAAATGTTAATCAAGCTTCAGTTGATGAACTTAAAATCTTGAGCAAGAGGGTCTCCACTTGGCGGTTTGGTACAATGTGAACTCAAAAGCAGAGAAGAGAAAAATGTAGGCAAGTATTAATGAGGTGACAATTAGGTGCAAGATACTTGCTATAAGGCAATAACATTTATTGGATGATATGATACACAAGGAAGTTGAGGCATCAGGATGAGATTGCAACTGATTTGATGGCTACCAATACTATTAGGAGCACTTCATAGAGACCAGAGAGGACTTGTTAGTTTTCAGACACAAGTGTATCAGACCACGAATGCTGCGTTGTAAAGATACTCCAGACACATTGAGTGAATTTTTAGAAACAAAAACTGTTGAAATCTTTATGTAATATGGTGCATCATTCTTCATGGTCATTTCTGAATACTCTCTATACTTCATCTCACTAATTGTATCTTTGAACTGAACTTGTATTCATATTGCTCAGACTCTTGCACAACAAGAAGCAGCTATAGCTCCCTCAGAAATTTCACGGGTTATCGATTCGTTGAAGAAGAAAGTAGATGCTGATCGTGGTGTCTATATCATGGTTAGTTCGAACAACTTAATTCCACAATATTCTATTCCTAGTCTGGCAAATAATCTTGATCATGATGCTTGATATGTTTTTATTTACAGAAAAGAATGGAAGAGAACAGGATAAAGTTGGCTGAAGTCACCAACAACCATCACAAGTTGTCATTAGAAAGAAGAAACTTAACGGCTGCTGGTGTAGATCAAACTGTTGATTTGTTGACAAAGAGGCAGAAAGATGCAATTGATATGCAAAATGGTGTCAATTCAAACGGTGACAGTGACAGCAGTTGCTCTCAGGAAGATGGACATGCTTCAGCAATTCTTTTAGGATCTAGCATTGCAGTAAAAAATGCTGTCAGGCCTATCAAGCTTCCAGAAATGAAGAAATTACCTCCTTACACCACATGGATTTTCCTGGATAGGTGATCTTGTCCGTGCTTTTTATCTTCATATGCAGTCAAATATATGTTCGCTATATATGTCATTAATGTAAATGTGTATTAGCTTGTTTCTTGTTTGAGTTTTCATTAGATAATGCTCTTACTGCAAGATGGTGGCCCCTAATAATTATCATAGCTTAGTATATATTAGACTATAAGACGGTGTTTAATGCTGCTATCCATTAGGGAAGGGTTGTTTTGGGTAGTAGTGTCGATCTTTATGTTTGCGCCTTTCTCCTTGCTCCCTAATATGGAAATGATGACAGACCAACAATTGAGTTACATGGCACTTTGTTATAGCTAATCTTTGTGTTTTTGAAACTTATTTTTATAGCTGTACCCTTTATGCTGAAAATGTCTGGTTATGACATATCTTTTAATTCCCCGTTTATTGTCCAATCAGGGCATCAGGTAACCCATATACTCTCTTTCTTTTGTTATTGTTTTTTCAGTTTTAAATTTAAAATTAAAGTACTGCCAGCTAAGATAAAACTTCTAATGCCCCATTGATTGCTTAATCAGGGAACCTATATAAAATCTTTTTTTAGTTATCTTTTTTTTCAGTTTCAAATTAAAATATGAACATGCTACCAAGTAAGATGCATCTTCCTCATTAGCACAAGGGGATTCGTTATTCGGGTCTAAGGTTATTAGATTTCTTTTATGCCCGGAAAACATAGAACTCTGTCGTATATTGCTGTCCTTATATCGTATCTGTTGATGCCCATTCTATTAATTTGCTTTACTCTTTGGCTTTATTGTCAATTTTAAGTTAATATTGCTTCTTTCATCCGACTATGAAAGTATGAATGATACAGAAATCAAAGAATGACAGAAGACCAGTCTGTAGTAGGTCGAAGGAGAATTTATTATGATCAAAATGGGGGTGAAGCATTAATTGCCAGCGACAGTGAAGAGGAAACAATTGATGAAGAGGAGGAGAAGAAGGAATTTGTTGACTCTGAGGATTACATCATCCGGTTGGTGCACTTGTTATATATGTTCTTGTGATCCTATTGATTCATAATTATTTAAAGTATACTTTTGATTTCTTGCTTTTACGGACGTCATAAAAGTTCGTTATGTCTGTTTAGTGGGCAAAACATTATGCAAAGGACGAGGAGAAAAGTTGGGGGGGGGGGGGGGGGGGTTTATTAATGTTAATGTGTTTTGTTTTCTTATTAAATTTCTTTACATTGAGTTGGTGTTTGCACTTGTGCTTTATATTTCTAGCATTTTAACATCCACTTTTAGTTTCTTTCCATGAGTCATTTCAGTGCTGTTGCATAAATCATACTCTGTGAATATGGGAACTGGGCTAAACCTAAAGTGGTTACTTCCTACAAGTGGTTACTTTCTTTACTAAACCTAAAGCAATCACTTTCATTGTTTTGTGATATTGCTATGGCCGTCTTGGTTTAAATGTTTCTCCTTAGTCTTCAGAATTTTGTGATATTCCGGTCTTTGTTCAGTGTGTCACAAGACCAACATCTTAGAATGATTTTCCATCATTGTTGCTCTTAAAGATATCCTTTTATGGTGGATCTGATTTTGTGATTTTATGCTGTGATGTCTGATACATATGTCTTAATGACTCCTGTTCATCAAAAAGAATAGTATTTCTGCACACTAATTTATATGTAATGATTCCAGAATGACCATAAAACAGCTTGGCTCATCTGATACTGTTTTGGATTTACTGGCACAACGTTTGTCTAGAAAACCTTCTGAACTCAGGGTAAGCACTTAGCTACCTGACATTTTGTTTTATTTTGTCCTCATCTTGAATTTTTTTTGTTTAGTTATAGGACTACACAATGCAAATGTTGGTGCCATTATTTTATTTCCATTTTTTTTTCTTGTGTTTGCTTTTCACACACCATGTAAACCTCTCATACAGGCAAGATACGAAGTTCTTGTTAATAGAGAGAATGTTGTTGAAGACTCTAAACCAGGAAATGTTGAGTTCGATATGAGTTCAATATACGACAAAGATCTCGAAGCTGCACTGGACTCATTTGACAACCTATTTTGTCGCCGATGCCTTGTAAGCAGTGTTATTCTACATGTTTTTTTTCTTGGGTTGGGGATGTTATATATAATGCAATCATTTATTTTGTTTATTATGCGTGCAATGCTCTTATTTTATGTCCGCACTGGAATGTTACCGTAGATTCTATGTTGTATGCAAAGAACCCCTTTGGAGTAGAGGTATGTCTAAGTTTGTATATTTCAAAATAATAATACGCAAGAAGCCTATACATATTGCAGATCATGAGTTTTCATGAATTTCATCCTAACCAATTTTTCTTTAGAAAAAAGAGTGACCACAATTACCTCTCCCATATCACTGTGACCCTGTATACGCGGTGGAATATAGATCAACTTCTCATAGGGCTTACAGCTCCCCAAAATACCCAAACAAACTACTAGACCAAGCTCCAATTATAAGGATTCACAAGAACAGAAGCACACATGCATTCAATCACCCAACCGATTGAATGCATGTGTGCTTCTGTTCTTGTGAATCCTTATAATTGGAGCTCGGTCTAATACTTTGTTTGGGTATTTTGGGGAGCTATAAGTCCTATGAGGAGTTGATCTGTATGGTCACAGTGATATGGGAGTGGTAATTGTGGTCACACTTTTTTCTATGGAAAAAGTGGTCCATATGAAATTCATGATTTTGATTAAAAGCTAAGGCTAGAATTGGTATTGAACTCAAGTGCTTAAAGGAAAGCAATCCCAAGCACCCTTTATGTGTGACATATGTATTCTCATACTGGTATCCTTGGGACATATATAATGCTATATTTGCTGTCATACTAATTGGTTGTTTTAATTGGTAGGTATTTGATTGTAAATTACATGGATGTTCACAGGACCTTATATTTCCTGTAAGTTCACTACACCTTACCCCTTCCATCGATGCGTTCCCTTTACATTTTTTCTTTGCCGTAAAAGACACTTGTTTTGAAACTTTAAAAAACAAAACGAGTTTAGGGCTTCTATCTTTGAATAGCATGTCGTTAGTCGTAATTAATCATGTGTAGCTTTTTAGATGCTAGTATGGACGGCCTTTTCTTTTCTTATAAAAGGTAAGGTTACCTGGTTTTGATGACTAATTATTAACCCTGACATATTTAGGCCGAAAAGAATTGTACTTTAAAAAGCATGGAGGAGGAGAAGGGACCTTGTGGTCCGCATTGTTATCGCCGGGTAATTTCTCATTTTATTTTATCAAGTATTTTGTCTAGGATCTAAAAATAAGTATACATGTTCTTGTAACTTTTGAATTTCTTTTTGCTATATTTTTGGGTGCTTACAATATCTAAAAAACAATTAATTTCTTAGCATACTTAACTTCATTTAGGTCCAGCAGGTGGAGGGCAATGCAGTTACATCTCCTATGCCACTCAATAGTGAACACAAAGCGGTACCTTTATCAAATGGTAATGGTGTTCAGTCGTCTAAAAAAAAGTCCAATGGTCGGTCTCTACTGAGGAAACTGAAGTCTCCCCAGAGTGAAAATGCTTCATCAAATGCTATAAACTTATCTGAAAGTAGCGAGTCAGAGACTAGACCAGTTCCGTCACTACACAAGAGTAAGCTTGTGGAGAAGCGTGGGACCCGTCAAAGAAATAGCAAACGTATTGCAGATCATGTTATGGTTGCGATAAAGAAAAGACAGAAAAAATTGGCTGCTTCGGATTCCGAGTCTGCTCCAAGTGGAAGTCTTGGCTCAAGAGATATTGGAGTTAAATCCAACTCGCTTAAAGGAAATGAAGAAGCTAGCTCATCCTCTTTGAAGGTCAAATCTTCGAGTGCCAGAAGGGGCAGGCGAAAAGATTCTTTGGTCTCTAGCAGTGATAAATCTCTTCACACTGAGGTTCCTGATTGTTCATTAAAGGAGATAACCAGTGCCCAGCCAGTGGTTAATGGTGACGACAAATGGAAGAAAGAAGAGTTTGTGGATGAGAGTATATGTAGACAAGAAGCAATTGAGTTTAAATGTTGGAAAACTATTGAAAAATCTCTTTTTGAAAAAGGTCTTGAGATATTTGGCAGGAACAGGTCTGTGTGATATTATCTGGCCTTATTTAGCTTCTATAATTTGAGGGTTTTTACATCATATAATTTCTTTATAATGTTCATCATTGCAGCTGTTTAATAGCTAGGAATCTTATGAACGGTATGAAGACTTGTGCGGAGGTGTTTTTTGCAATGAATTCTTCTGAGAATAAGTTATCTTCTGGTGGTGATGGCATTCATTATCTAGCTGATGGATCCAGAATTGATAGTAACGAGAATATGGTTAGTAGTGTCATACTCTACTTGTTGCACTGGTAACAGTGGTATTGCTTGGCAGAATATTTCATTGCTGTTATGGTTGTAACTGCACATCAGGGCACTGCATTAAGAAGAAGATCTAGATTTTTACGCAGAAGAGGGAAAGTTCGCCGCTTAAAGTATTCTTGGAAGTCTGCTGGATATCATTCAATGAGGAAACGTATCTCTGATAAAAAAGAGTTGCCTTGTCGCCAATACAATCCATGTGGCTGTCAATCTGCATGTGGAAAGGAGTGTTCTTGCCTTGTGAGCGGGACTTGCTGCGAAAAGTACTGTGGGTAATGTCGTCTTCTCTTGGCATGCCTTATATTCTATTTTTCATCTGTCCTTGTTTTTTTAATCTTATAGCCAGTTTTATGTTCACTAGATGTCCGAAAACATGCAAAAATCGTTTTAGAGGATGCCATTGTGCTAAAAGCCAGTGTAGAAGTCGTCAATGCCCATGTTTTGCTGCTGGTAGAGAATGTGATCCAGATGTGTGCCGGAATTGCTGGATTGGGTGAGATTTTTAGATGGCTTGCTGTGTTTATTATGAAAAAGTTCAACCATTGATACATGAAAAGGCAAATGGATTCTTAGACATGTGCCTAACTTTTATGTGTATTTTAAGGTGTACATTTCAATTATAAATGAACATGCAAATATATTTGTTATGTGGAACTCATATTAGTAGCTCTTAAAAATGGAGATCTACAAATCATTTCTATTATTTTCCCTACTTTGCTCATGAGAGGTATCAGTTCCAAAATAATATTGTTCGAATAATCTAGAGGTTCTCCATTTTCGGCTTTTATAACTTATAAGCATTGAACCCTGTTTGTTTTATTTTGCAGGTGTGGTGACGGTACTTTAGGGATTCCAGGCCAAAGAGGTGATAATTATGAGTGCAGAAATATGAAACTTCTTCTCAAGCAACAGCAACGGGTAATTATGTTTTTCATTTTATCCACCCACAAAATAAGAATAATTTGCTGCTTTGAAATGTGATGATCTTGATGCTGATGGTGCTTGGCATCAGGTTCTACTAGGAAGGTCAGACGTCTCAGGCTGGGGAGCTTTCTTGAAGGTAAGCAGGACTACTGGTGTATTATGCTTGTTATGGTCCTTCAATCATCTCATCTTTAGCTGCTTTGCAGAATAGTGTACCTAAACATGAATATTTGGGTGAGTACACTGGGGAATTGATCTCACACCGTGAAGCTGACAAACGAGGAAAGATCTATGATCGTGAAAACTCATCCTTCCTTTTCAACTTGAATGACCAAGTACAATACAAACTTCCTCGAATTCTTTAGTTACATCTTACCCCTAAAACAAACTAAAGAGCCTGCTTTCAATATGCAGTACGTTCTTGATGCATATCGTAAAGGTGACAAATTGAAGTTTGCTAATCATTCTCCAGTTCCAAATTGTTATGCTAAGGTAATATAAACCAAATATATTAATGCACCATTTTGTGGTTTGCAACACAATTGTAGAATGATTGTGGATATGAATAGTTCTCTGTGTTAACATTGTTGGTCAGGTTATTATGGTGGCTGGAGATCATAGGGTTGGTATATTTGCTAAAGAAAGAATCAGTGCCGGTGAAGAACTCTTTTATGATTACCGCTACGAACCAGATAGGGCTCCTGCTTGGGCAAAGAAGCCCGAGTCTGCTGGTTCAAAGAAAGAGGATGCGGCTCCTTCCAGTGGCCGTGCAAAGAAGCTTGCTTAGAGCAAGATGCTAATTCCTATATCGTTAACTCAACAGCCTTTTTGGCAATTCTTTACCATTCTTAGGTAATTCTTTTTATTAGTTCCCCGGGGTCATCATCTCCCATTCGAGAATTTATTTTCTATAGATGACACATCCAAGATAGGGGGAAAATTTGTTGTAAACATGCAAAATACATGTATCTTTTGCATCAGAAATTTACATGTAAGGTGCATTTTGTTGACATGACTTTTTACCAGCCTGTAATGGTTGGTTAACCTTTTACAGGAATGCACATGCAATTTGTTTCTCTACTTTTGTCGTCAGGTTGGAGTTTTCAACATTGTTTATTTTGCAACCATAAAAGAATTAAAGAGCGATTACCGTGTGTTTTGGTTTATGGGTAATAAAAGTTTTTGTTAAAATAATCTCATTTTTTAGTCCCAGCCCCAAACTTTACCTCCCGTTTCAACTCCTGGTTACAATCTCAGCTCCAACTAATTTTGTTAAATATACCCAAAATTTAGAGATTTAAAATATGTTACTGTTTCCCAAACAAATCCTCGACTCCTCGAATACAATGGGAATTCGCACCTAGCGAATCTTTCACTCTACCTCCTCTTATTAAGACTATAGAATGTTCTTGTGATTTATGACCTTCGCTGGAAATGTGAGCTAATATGTCATGTCGATTGCTCAACTGTGGAACTGAATTAGGTTTTTTTTCATTGGTACACGCGGGCGTACTCCTTGCTTGTGGGGACATTAATATCTAATGTTTCTTGTGCCAAAAAGATGAACCTAAACATGTGACTAATGAGGAAAAATAGACACATGACAAAATCAATGGTAATGATTAAGAAAGAGAAAACATATAATACATCATACATGTGTCAAACAATCAAAAACTCCCTAAATTTAAGGATGATGATCGGATATAGCTGTATTGCCATCCAAATATAACTAGTTGTATTGTTGTGATCTTTTAACCAAAACTATTACCAAATATAACTAGTTTCTATTAACCATAACTTTGTGTTTTTTTTTTTTTGGAACAGCTATAAAAGTTTGTGTTGTAGTCCAAACAAGACAAAACAAGCTATAAATATATGTGAACGTGTATGAATAATTTATGTTTCTAAAAAAGAAAAAATATGTTTATTAAAACCCAAAATTTTATGGTAGTCATGCGTCTCTTTCTTTAACTGTCAAGTGTCAACTATATATACATATAACTATGTATGTATGTGTGTTTATATATTATTAAAAATTAAAAGTAGATTATTTTCTCGACTATACGTGTCATCTTCCGTATAACTCTTTTTGTTGAGCATAAATGGGCGGGATGTGACTTTTCATAACATTTAAGAGCATTGGTAGAATGGTGGTGGTAGTTATAGTTGTATGGAAGAAAAAATTGCTAGAAGGTATTGATCTATTATTGAATGCAATAACGGTGAACCACCAATTAAACTTTTTTAAGTTGCATGTATTACAAAGAATTAGATCTAAGTTGTATAAGAAGGTGATAGAACATACTCTATTAAACTCATTAGAGTTGTATGCACTATCAATGTTTTTATAAAAAAAAATGATTTCAAAATTTGATAAGACGATACAAATAATCGAATTATAAACAAATATTCAAGAGATACTCCCAATGATATTGTTTATAAAACATATAAAAAGCAATTCGTACAACACATTATACATCACAATAATTAATGTTGTAATATGTAGTATATGAATCCTCATCTTCTACAAAATATTTTCCTTGAAAAAAATGATTTCATTTCAGACAAGCATTTTCATCCATTTGATTTTTGAAAATTGATTTAAAAATTTTAAAATCTTAGTAAGATTATATATACTTATGACTCACATATATTTTTTAATCGGCTATTATATAAATTTCAACTTTAAAATACTTTAACTTTGAACAAAAATACAATAAATAGTATAACTATTTTAATTTATACTAATATAATAAATTAATAATCATACACAAAATCTACATTATTATTATTCAAAGACATGATTGATGAAAAAGTAATTCAAATAATACAAAAACCAATAATAGTATACTATTTAAAACTTATCCATGTGATCGTACCACTAGTTTATATCTGAAAAACCAATCAACATATAAAAATGTATATCTCCTTCCTATTTCCAATTTTAAAAAAACAGTTGTTTTATGTAGACAATACATACACCCACAATAACAACAACAGTACCCAATCTCTACCGGAGCGAGGTATGGAGGAGTACTCAAAGGTAAAGAGACTGCTTCCATAAGGACCTCCGGCCAAAGGGGGAAGAATAATAAAGTGTAAGGGGTAGGAAACATACCTGGCTGCCGAGTATCGCATAGCTACATTTAAGATATATTATAGAAACAGAAAACATAAGGCATAAAACATAAAAACATATCCAGCAGAACATTACAGAAAAGAGCTTATTTGAGCATATTAAAGAGCAACATAAAACGTACGAAAGACATACATACATATAGTAGATTATACTTGGAAGACCTAAGGTCTGGCGAGCCCATATAATATACCAGGCACTACTTAAACTATATTACAAATTAAGATTTGGCCACCTAACTGTAAAAAGCAACCCCCGAAACTCCTACAAGGGTTACTTATCTCCCGTATTCTTCTAAACTAACCCTAGTCCTCTACGAGTCCTCTCATTGATCATGTCCTTCGACAGACAAACCTATTTTGGGGTAACAAAAACGCTAGAGTAATCTCCTCCTCGGTTTAGGCCTACCTCGCAGGCCGAAACCAACTACAGAGGTCAAACAAAACAGAAAGTCTAAGTAAAATTCTACGTAACCTTTTCCCATATGCCTTCCACTCCTAGGTCACGTCTTCCATCAGTGAAACTCCTTTGGAGCCTTCGATAATCTGTCCTCCCACCTTTGTTGGCTGACCTCCTCTCCTGATAAAACTCCTTTAGGCCAAAAACCTTTTCCAGTATCAAGTCACCTTAGTTTGTGCCCACTTCTTCTGTTGGCCAACCATCACTGACATCCTTGGTCAAGGCAATATGGGAAAAGCAGTCAATCTAGATCACCCTATCTTATTCCTCTACTCTAATTCTAGTTCTTCAAGTATACCTATCATGAGCCATGTCCTCCGACAAGTCAAGCTCCAATACATACACCCATGTATTCTTTATATAATAATGTTGACAGGTAGTCCACCGCTTTCATTCTTCACTTCACACACCGTCACTGTGTTTGTGTGTGAACACAACAACATCTACCGTGGCAACATAACACAAAACATTTCACATTTTCTCACACACACACACTCTCACAACAATAATTCACATTCACACTAAAAAAACATCCATAATCAAGAAACTTTACCTCCTTTGAAATTCCAAAAAAAAAAAAAGTAAAAACATGAAAAAGAACATTTCTTTACTTTTACCAGACGCACATTTTCTCTCTCTATCTTTATCTATATCTATATCTCTATCTCAATAAATTATATAACAACCAGTTTTGCTAAAGTTTTGGGGTTTTGTTGTGTTTTTATAATAATTTTTTTGCAGAGCAGGTCATGATGAAGAAATCATGGCTTCTGTTTATCTCTGCAGCTGCCTTGTTTTTCACTACTTCATTAGCTTGTTCCAATGGTGGTTGCCAGGTTAAATGATTTAATTTTTTATATATATAATATATTCATGTAGATCTGTTCAATTTATGGTAAATTATTTGATGATGCTAATTGTGAAATTGAAAAACAAACAGATATTAGAATCATGTTCAGCAGCTACTGATTGTGCAGCTGGTTTGTATTGTGGTAATTGCCCTCAGTTGGGTAAAAATCAGCCTTTTTGTATTAGAGGTCAAGCTAATGTCCCTACTGCCATTGTAAGTCTATCCAACTATAGCCCCATATCTGTAGTCTGTATGCAACTTTTAATGTGTCTATAGCCCGATATATGTAGTCTGTATCCAACTTTAAATGTGTCCATAGCCCGATATATGTAGTCTGTATCCAACTTCAAATATTGCTATCATGAGTATCCAACTTCCAAATATTGCTATTATTGTATGTATCCGGTTGTATTTTTGATGATGTGGTAACGTATATGGATGCTACGTCAACAAAAGTACCACAAGATACATAAATAGCAATACCCGAAAGCGTTCTAAGTTGCTACTTCATGGTTGTACGTATATTGTAAGTATTTGTTTATTTATGTATTGGGTTGTTAATGGAGGTCAGGTAAATGGGTTGCCATTCAACAAGTACACATGGCTTGTAACAGATAATGCATTCTCAATTGTGGATGCTCCTCTCTTGACTGGTCCTCAAAGGATCACATTTTACAATCAAGAAGATTCTGTCACCAACCAATTAAGAGTATGCTTTTTTGGTTTTTAAAAATTTCTTCTGACTACAAATTCTTGTGTTTATCTATTCTGACAGATTTGTTTACTTGTGTGTGTGTGTGTGTGTTTGAACTGGTGTTTAGAATGGAGTTAGAGGATTGATGTTGGATATGTATGACTTCGACAATGATATCTGGCTCTGCCACTCATTCCGTGGCCAATGCTACAACATCACTGCCTTTGTAAGAATCTTTTCTCTTGTTATATCCATAATTTCGTATAATCTTTCATGCTCGTATGAATAACTTCTTTTGTTCCAGAAACGAGATATTGTTTGTCTTTTAAGGTCGAGGGATACATTAGTTACTAAAAAGTGTTTGATGTCCATTTAGATAGATATTGAAAAATCTTAATGAGATAATTAGTTGTATAATAAGACATGGTGCATGTGATATAATGCTTTGTTACTAGAAGTAATGATAATCGCTTACAAGTGTGTTGATTGTTATAAAATGAACGTACCTAAGTGATTTATTCTATCATATGCTAGTCTTTTGTTACAGCTATTACCAAACTGATTATTGACCATTAAATATTGAGATAATCACAACCGCTTATATTTTTACAACTAATACTAGTACATAATACTGTGTTGCTATTCTGTATCTTATGTTTGACCACCAAAGTCAAAACTGCATATCTAACTATGGGATGGCTGATAGATAGTATGTTTGACCTCAAAAGTCATAATTGCAAGTCGAACTTTGGGACGACCAGAGTACTAGTTTATAATGTGCTTAATACTTGTATATTTTGCTTAGCAACCTGCAATTAACACATTGAGAGAAGTGGAAGCATTCTTGAGTTCAAATCCAACTGAGATTGTGACAATTATAATTGAAGATTATGTGCATACAACTAGAGCATTGACCAAGTTATTCGCCGATGCTGGGTTAGACAAATACTGGTATCCAGTTTCCAAGATGCCAAAAAAGGGCGAGGATTGGCCTACTATCACCAATATGGCACAAGAAAATCATCGGTTGTTGGTTTTCACTTCCGATTCTTCAAAGGAAGTTACCGAAGGTGTCGCTTACCAATGGAGATACATGGTGGAAAATGAACGTAAGTACAACTATTGATTACCCACTAGTCTTTGTTTTTAAGTTAATTATGGTACATTAGGTTGGGTTGGACTACTTAAAAATGTTTCATTTTGTAATGGATGGAGGGAGGGACTGAGGGAGTACTATTTACCAAGATTGATGTGGATTTTTTTACAATTGAAAAACCAAAATCTTTCTACTCTGTATTTTGATTGCAAAAGTTGCAACTTAAAAGTTCTTTTGTATTTAAAAAACTTTACATCGAAAACACCTCAAAAGTTACACTAAACATAAATGTTATGAGGTTTCAGCTGGAGATCCTGGGGTAAAACCAGGCTCTTGCCCAAACAGAAAAGAATCAAAGCCACTTGATTCAAAAAGTGCATCTCTGTTCCTTCAAAACTACTTCCCTACGATGCCGGTACAAGCTGAAGCTTGCAAAGAGCATTCAACTCCATTGATGGATATGGTTGGCACCTGCTACAAGGCAGCTGGGAATGTGATGCCCAACTTCTTGGCTGTGAATTACTATATGGTATTCAGCCTTTCCTTGACCAGAAAGATAAATCGGTAAACCGGTCTAGCCTATGTTAACTTGACATTTTTGCAGAGAAATGATGGCGGAGGTGTTTTCGATGCTTTGGATAGAATGAATGGCCAAACGTTATGTGGGTGTGTTTCAGTCACTGCTTGTCAGGTATGTCTCGATCTTTTTTTTATACTGAATTAATGATCTAATAATTCTTGTAATTTTGTTCTTATGAAATTGTTACTGTTTGACTTTTCCAGGCCGGGGCACCCTTTGGAACTTGCAGAAACAATGGAGTAGCGAATTCCAGTTCACCAACTGGTCCTTCTGGTAGTTTCTCAGGAACTGTGCAATTGACAGGATCTGCTTCGCAAATAAATCTTGCTAGTCTATTGGTCATTTATGGATTTAATTTTTCCTTAATATTGTTAGTGTTGTACTTGAAATAGATAAATACAAGCAACTTCGTAGAGGCTTGGTTTTTCTATCTTAATGTATTAAGTTAAATATAGACTAGGTATGCTTCATTCCCAATTAACATGGTGAAATGTCAAGCATTGGTGGCTGGATAATGAAGTACGCGGGATTTCCTATTCGGGTATGTTTTGATTGAATTTATGGCATCATAAATTACATGTGCTAAGACTCATTTCAATGCTTCTTATGTGTGTCTGATTTTAGGCCAAACAAACCAACTTTGATCTATAAACCTAACACAAGTACACAACCATATTTTATTCGGTTTTGCAGGTATTTCGGTGAGCATAGTATGAGAAATCAAGATATAGCATTTAGGAGGCAGTTATGTTATTATGGTTGCTCTGTTTTCCTGTTGGTTTCTTTAATCACAAGTGTAAGTACCACTATCTAACATTGTAACCATTTCTTAAAAGCAAAGGTGACGCCTTCTTTTTAGAATTTGGTGATGTATATTACATATCAACGGTATCATGAAATGTTCTACTTTGAGTACTTTCCCGTATCGTAATTTCCAACTTACACAAATCATTTCACCAATATTTTAAATTACATCAAATTTTCAAAAAAGAAAACCTGTAACCATATCAAGAAACTATAGGAACCAACCTTCAAATCTTGTCAGCTTGTCGCAATAGTAAACAAATAATCATGGTTAGTTAGTTCGGGTATAACAAAGATTGGCCTTTGATAGTTGTAGGAAAGACCATTGCGAGAAGATACTGCGGCATATAAGTGTGTTTATGACAACGGTAAATGTACGACCCTTCAAGTGGTTGGTACTAGTGAAACCCCAGACATAAATAGTGTCTGGAAAAAAAAAGCCATGGCCTCATATCAGTTGAACAACATCTTTAGTCTGCGATTCAACAACAATATGGAAGAAAGGCCAGTGATGCATTTTCTTAGTCCGTTACATGTTATTCGGCAGCCCAATCGGCTATTTAAACTAAAACCATAACAAGAGACTGTGAATCCTAGACAACATGACACAACACCAATATCCTATAGTTACTGAAAGATGCAAAAATATTGAACACTCATCAGTTTTCTAAATGGTGATCTCTTTGTGATTTGCATTTATACCAAAAGGATCAACCTTGTTCACGGTAAATGAAACCGTCTATTTAAGTATTGGTTACAAAAGTCACTCTAACTTAAGAATTCTCATAATATATTCAAAGAACTTTACATCATAATCGCCTCAAAATCTAATACCTTCTTCAGGAATGCAGAGAGTATGTTGTAGCGTTTTCTCAATTAAGGAAACATAAACGTAGTTGCGTACTTAAAAAGATAACCTACATATCTTTTTCTTCAAAACTGCCTCTCAACAACACCAATACAGGCTGAAGCTTTACGAAGAGGACTCAACTCCATTGATGAATATGGTTGCCACCTGTTGCAAGGTAGATTAGAATGTAGAGACAGTAGAGTACTTTTTCCTCAAAAAAGTCACATCCCACAAATTCTTATCAAAGCTATATTTAAAAAAAAAAATTAGTCTTTCAAAAAAAGGGGTACACTAATATACAAGTCTGGATTAAAGCTCTGGAAAGTCTTGGTCCTGTGGTTGCAAACCCGTCCCCAAGAGAAACTGTCAAGAATGGAAGAACCACACCCATAAAGCAAAACCAGTTTAGATCATGAAAAGCGGATTTAAATTTAAAGTTATAGCATTTAGCCATGATCCATGTCCATGAAATACTCGGGTTTGCAAATACGAACCAACCAACTTTGCCTTTTCTAATTCCGGGGTTAGAGCCTAGGGGTTTGACCAAACTTAAATCCCCCAGGAACCATATTTTTGAGACGTTAATTTTTTTTTTGATGGTTTAGATAATATAAATAAAGATTCAAATGCAATATCTGTGAAAAATTCTAAGAATGTAACACCGAACTTCTTGACTGCCAATTTCTACATGGTTTAGAATTTTTTAACAGAAGGCTGAATTGGTAAATGCTAGCTTGTGAGTTCTGCAGAAAAACTAATGAGGAGGCATTTTGTATGCTATGGCTATATCTTTTACTACAATAAATTTAACCATCCAACTTTTCCTAATAATTAGCATTTGGTGATTTATATATCACATCGCAATGGCAAATTAATCAAAAAAGTTCTCCATCAAAAAGATTAAAAAATAAGAAAGAACATTAAACTGATCTATGATTCTATGCATCTTAGTGGTGGATATTAAAATCTAAATAGCCTGTAATGATGAATAAACTCACCAGCAGAAACAGCTACAAGATAGTCTATTTATCTGATTATGTTTTAGCACGCTTCAATTGTCTTTGCCTTGTCATCCAGTCAACACATTCCTCTACACTTCCAGAAGGATAAGCAAGCTGCCATTGTAGCAGTTTTCTTTGCCATTCACTAACAACGGGACCTCCTTTCTGTAGCTCCAAAAGCCTTATTATATCCTTTCCATTAATCAAAGGTTTAACTTCCCACACTTTATCTAGACCGAGTTTCAATATTTCTTGCTCAACCTCTTTAAAGACTTCTCTTCTTTTCTCTAATTCCCAAACAATAACCTCAACAGAAGAGCTGTCCTTATACAAAAGAGTGGACAACATTAATGCAGCCCTCCAGAAATCTTTGATCTCCTTGACAAGTAAGCCCAGCAAGATTCTTAATTTCAACGACGGTGGAACATCAATAATCTCTTTTTCCCAATCAAGTTCACCATTTTGCAAATCTTCACTAGACAACACAAAAGGAATCAAAGACAAAAACTTCTCAACTGCATTGTGCAGCCTCATAACATCATCGGCATCACTTGCTTTCAACTTAAGGGAATTTCTAAAGATGTAGTTCACTACGGGTACCTTTTTCTTTTTGTTATCTGTGTAAACAGTTTTTCTAAGTGGAAGGAACAACGATGCATACAAATAAAGCCTCCTTTGTTCATCACTAAAGGTGCATCCTACTTCAAGCATGTGTCTACATGCCACATCCATAAATCCTACACAAACCTTATCATAGTCATCTGAGATTATGGGTTCACAATTAGGCGGTGGTGTGAAGACAACCCAAAGCAAACCCAACTCAGATATGTGAGCCATTGCCTTAACTGGTTGGTTCCCACTTACCATAAGATCTACCTCATGGCCGATCCGTTCTCTGCTAATTTTGTCAGCAATTGCAGATTTCACATCATTGTCTGCAGCGGCAAATTTTAACTCTTCCACCATTTCAAAGTCGAACCTGGCACTAAAACGAATTGCTCTTAAAACTCTCAACGGGTCATCCAAAAACGTCTCTTTTGGTGGTAAGGGGGTCACAACTTTTCCAGATCTCAGATCATCTAAACCCCTCCCTGTAAAGTCTTCAACTGAACATGTATTGATGTTATAAAACAAACTGTTAATAGTCAAATCCCTTCTAAATGCATCTTGTTCTGCAGTACCAAATTGCATAGTTGGAATTCTGCTGTTCTCAGCATAATCTTCAGATCTTAGATTCACAAAATCAATCCACACATCAAAAAGTCGCATCCTTGCTGTTTCCAAATGCTTGGATTGGTCGGGATTGCTTTGAATAACACCAATACCTTGTGTTTCTTCTCCTGTAGATACTAAATACTCATTCACCTTTTCACAAAACTCTCTCCCCAACATATCATCAAGAGCAATATCAATATCAAAACACTCTTTCCCTAAAAGCTTATCACGTACCCACCCACCAGCAACTCGGAGCTTGGTTTCAAGATTGAAATGACAGACAACTTGAAGCAACTGATCAAATATCTGTTTTTCCTTTTCCGTTAGATCAATGTTTTCCTTCACCATAACAGACGGAATTGCTGACAATGCTCCATTAGTCTTTGACATTGCTCTGCAACACCGGTACAATAACCGAGTTCTTGGAAAAAGAAATAGCGGGTTCTTTAATTCAATGATACTTTTACGAACAGGAACAAGAGACTTCCCTGTAAAGGTTGTTGTCAAAGAAGATCCATATAACCATCTTAATTGTGTTATTTTCGTACTAACCCTAGCCATACACCCACAGAAAATTTGGCTGCAAATATTTATTGGGGAAAAACTATCACAACAGAAGCAAAAAAGCAGTCTTTTTAAGGAGGTTTATCAAAATACTAGGAGATCTATTTTTAAACAAAGCATTATATCCTAACCAGAAACATTTGTCTCACCTCTTTCATAAACATGTTACTATAAAATTCATTTATGAACATTGTACTCGTATCTCGTATACAAACCAATTTACCCAGCGGCATCAATTTTCTGGGGCAAAAGGGCATGTTTGGCTAACTTTATTAAAAATCTTATTCCTTAAGCTTAAGTTTGTGTGGCTTCTTCAAAAGAAGCTCGTAAGATAAAGCCATAAACCCTTCACATAAGCTTACTTAAACACCCCTCGTCCCTCGAAATAGTGAATTGGGGTGCTTGGATTAGATTTTCTTGTCTTATCGGCTGATTCAAATTTTAAAATGCTGCTCATTGTTTCCGGATTACGAGCTTATCAAATTGAGCTTATTTTAAGTTGACAAGCCAAAAGAGACAAAAACACACACCCAAATTCTAATCAGTTTATTATTTACCAGTAAAGCGATACATATGAGCTACAAAGGTCTAAAACAAAAATTTATAATTCCTGTTGTAGTCTGCCTTTTGGATTAAGGTTGATAAATACAAACAAGAATACATGAATCATATGCAATCACTGCTACTAACATAATAATAACTACGTTAATTTATAATTAATTTAACGAATACCCAATGAGCAGGTGGGATGTAGACGGTCTCAATGACCTCCGGACGGAGTAAACGCTGTGTGTGTGTGTGTGAGTGTGTGGAATGCAGTCGAATAATGAAAAGAATATATATATATATATAGACAGAGAGAGAGAGAGAGAGGCACCTTTTAGTGACGAAAATTCTCAGTTGGAATGGAGAGGTGGGCGAGAATTTGCAGACCACGGTGAGGCGATTTGCGTTTACCTTTTTAACCTAAATCAATCAAAACCCTTGTAAATTGTGTATGTATCTTTATCTTTATCTTTACATAAGTAAAAGAAAAGGCTCCACCTCTATTTTCCTAATACGTATTACTGTTTATTTGAGAGAAAAAAAAAAGTAAAAAATAGATACACACAAAAGAAATTTTATAAAACTTTTTCATTAGAGGCTGTCTTTTATATATTTATTGTGCTATTTGTGTGATATTTGTTTTATGAGGTAATTATTGGTATAGCAAGTCTTTAACAGAAAAATATATATATATATTTATCTTGAAGTTTATTAAATATATACAACCTCTGGTGTATGAGTATGGCAGTAAAGACGGATCTAGAAAATGAAGTTGTCAGGGACAAAAAAAATATTCCTTAATAACAACACCATTTGACGTGTTAAAAAGAAAAACTGATAACAATATTACAAATATTCGAGCAAAACATTACAACAAAACCAACTTTTCATAAACACAAAATTAACCTCTATTTTACAAAAAGAAACAAAAAATAAAAAGAAACAAAAAGAACAGAAG
>JAOXNX010000011.1:18265810-18285020 GCA_028566075.1 Solidago caesia | reverse complement strand
GAAAAGTTGCAGCCAACTTAGGCACAGAAGATAGCAAAGTATGCAGCCTAGTTGTAGTAGTTTATACACACAAAAAAAGGGTTCTTGGTTCTTGTTGGCTGGCTGGTGTCTTCAAAAGCTAGGTAGGCTGGTGTCTTCAAAAGCTAGGTAGGCAGTTTCCCTGTATTTTGCTACTCAATTTTTGCTTTCTTCTTGTCCATGCGGCTGATGTCTGGGTAGCCAGAGTAATGTTAGTTTGTGGCTACAGGAGTGTTCATGGTAGTTGATGAGTGAGTTAATTGTTTTTACCTTCTTCGTGCGTAGTTTTTGTAGTCGATTTCTTAGTGGAGGACGTTCCTGTGAAGCACTGTTATTAGATTGTGATATGATAGTGGTAAATGTGAGTTGTGGTGTTGCGTACCTTCTGCTTGAAATAGTTGTCGCTGAATGTTTGGATCGACAGTTGGATTGCGTGGTTCTTGCAGAGATATGATATTGGAGGGAGTGTTGGTGTTTTCTCCTGCAGTAATACAATGTAAAAAAAAATAGTTGCTGAGAGAATGAAAGCAACAAAAGTTGAATGCATTTACCTCCTGGGAATGTTTGTTTGACTATGAAGGTTCCTGTTGCTTGTAGATTTCGGCTGTTGGGTTGTATATGGAAAATTTTGGGTTGTTTAATTAGTTGATTGAGGGTGCTGGGAATTTCGTTCTGGTTGTTATTTTCTTCAGCATTGATTAGTTGTTCGCACGTTTTCCCGGTGGCTGAATACATCCCGTCGTCAAAGAAAGTAGCTTGGATGGTGCCGGTTTCATCTTGCAAAGTAGCGTTTACGCGATAGCTGGCAAAATACATTGTAAAAATTTAGCAATTGAAACCCTCTTATATTAATGCCATTAAATATAAATTAGAATAAATTGGGTTGAACCCCCCTTATATTAATCCCATTAAATATAAAGTAGAAACACAACTAATGGATTAAGATTAAGGTATGTATGATCTTATAAAAAAACATGATGGAAAATATGGACTCGTGACCTGCAAACAGCAAGATTTAGATATACATATATGTGCTTAGCATTCAGACTTCTATGTAGTCCTATCAGCCTTCTCTATTTGTTTGGTCAACTTCCATTTATATGGTGAGTTACCAGATTTCCTAAGGCCCTAATGCTATGTTTTAAAAAAACATGACAGCAGAGTACAAACCCAAAAACTAATTCAGGTAAAATAATTATCAGTGCCAAAAAAATAAAACATGAAATATTTTCCTGTATTTATCTACGGAGAATAAACTAAAATTGTGATGTTAGAGCATGCGTATATTGGAGTAAATTAATAAAATTATTATAAAAAAAAACCCTCACCAGCTTCAAACACACTATAAAACTTCACATTTAGAATTATATAATATAACATATATACTTTACAATCGTGTTATTGTATGTACTTTAATAAAGATACTTTTTTTGCTTACATGGGTGCGCAGATATCTTGGCCCGAGTGGTCTACACATCTGAAAGACCCTGCCATCAATGTCGAGTGTTTTTTGCAGATTGTGCATCCGTGATAGTACCAATCTCTATCCGTGGTATAGCTTTTAATCCATGCATGGCACCAGAATGTGTCTCCCTATGTTGAGCTATGTGTTAATTTGAGTAATTTTTTGTGTAAGCATCGTAAATATGTAAGATCCGTGTCCTTGTAACGTACCAGTTGTTGTTGAGCAGCCGGTGATTTGGTGAGTGTTCCGATTGGGGTCTGGTTTCTTAGATTTATGGAAACCTCATTGTACCTCGTTTGGAAGCTGCAAAATTTTTTAGAAGTAATAGGTAATAGCTTTTATAATCTGAATGTATACATGCTATCTATATAGGATCTATATCAGCGTAACTATCTATTTATATTGTACAGAATGTATACTTACATGGAGGTTAGTTCTGCGCTTTGTGGTACAGTGGGGTTGACGTAAATATGTGTTGCTGAAGTGCTTGTCAACTGTAGCCCTTGGTAAATTTCAGGCTTGAGGGATGTAATGGCGAGGATTGTTGGGTATGGGGCTCTTAGTATGAGTAGTTTATTTACCTTGCTTGCTATTTCAGTCCACATAGCAACTGAGATACATTTTTCGCTGCATATGAGTAGATGTGATTTTGTGTTTTAATGATGATAAAGAGAAACATATTATAATGATATAAAAAATTTTACAATATAGAGAAGCTATTGTAAGTATTCGTATACATGTTATTACCTTGAATCCTCCAAATCGATCTTTAATAACCTTCGACCAGTAGACGTTAGGATATCTGCTTTGACACAGATAAGTCTCCCGACAAAATCTTTGTTTATCATGTACAGTTCGAGTAAAAAAAACATTTGTTAGGCCGTATTGTTAATTTGTGTTTCCTAATGTTAAATAAGTAGCAATCGATTTACCAATCAGTTGATCAGTGTTTTCCAGTGTTGCTGGTAGATCTTCATATGATTTGAAGTTAAAGTGGTGTGTTGGGAAGTCGTTGGCGTCAATTGGATCAAAGATGGTTTCCCTACCAAATACCAGATTTGCCTGATGTAAAACAACTTTAAGTGTTTTTCTTGCACGCAAGGAGCTGTATTGGTGAATTTGGTAGCATTGGCCAACGGTTATTCTTTTACCAAAGACAACCTTGTCTCTATAGCTTGCGAATGCCTGTATTGCTGAATTCTGTAAAATGAAATATATTTTATTTTTTATGATGATAGATTTATTTGTCATAATAAGTGAGGTATTCTAAGAATGTTTACTTACCTGGCGATCTACTAATAGGTAGCATAGTTCAGCTCGCATACCATGAGATTCCCATTGTCGTAAGATTTTAGCCTCTATGGGAGCTCCATCATCCTCTGGTTGAATTGCTGCTATACCCCGAGTTGCCATATTGCTGTAGCTGAAAATACATATGTAGTGAATATGGGTTACAACTATATAAGTACAAATGAATATGACATGAATACTATTTGAAGACATATAATATGACAGGCAATAACTTGTTTTCAAATCTATATGTAGCTTATTAAACCCAATTTTTTTTAGGATTAACGGCTATGTTGGTGAAATCTATGTATAAGTGTCTTTTATTTTAAAATACTTACGTTGCTGAAATCTATACTGTTAATGAAATCAGAGTACACAATATTTTTGGTTTGTGTCGGTCGCATATTGTTTTGCGGGATAATTAGAATCTTCAATCCGTTAACAGATGTTGCCCTTGAGAATGCAACATAAAGCTGGCCGTGCGAGAACACCGGTTCTGGAAGATAGATGCCAATTTTACTTAGAGATTGGCCTTGACTTTTGTTGATGGTCATAGCGTAGCATAGTTTGACGGGAAATTGTTTTCTCTTAAAGATGAAAGGTAATTGTTTATCGTCGTGAAGTAAATTAATTCTCGGAATGTAAACTCTATGACCGATTGCTACGCCTGTTATCACCTGTGCTTCTAGAATTTTTGGCAGCAATCTGCTGACTAAAAGTCGTGTTCCATTACATAAACCCGCAGATTGATTAATGTTTCTTAAAAGAATTATAGGGGATCCAACTTTCAGCTCTAGACAATGTGGAGGATATCCAGGGAATTCTAGCGAGTTTAGATATTCAGGAGGATATAATAAATCTGGGTCAGTTGTGTGGTTTTCGCGGGGTATAAGCAAATCTGAACTTAGATAACTGATACTTTCAGTAGGAACGATGTTAAGGATGAGCTTGTTGATCTCGTCTGCAGTATTGTTCTTTGGACAGATAATAGCCTTGTCTAGGAACTTGTGGATCGTCGGTGTTAATAATGTTTCTTGATCGTAAATGAAGTCTATTAGATTGGATAGCGATGAGTTGATATTACCATCAAATGGTATTAATAAAGATTCTGGGATATCTATTAATTTCGTATCACTTTCGGTATCATTGCATGGAAAACCGATGTTTCCGTCGCCAATGTCTAGAAGCCATTTTGAGAAGTTATTGATTTCTTCCTTTTCTTCGAATCCGATTGATGGCTTCATTAATCGCATGTTTTGCGTGAGCTTAAACACTTTGAAGTGTGACCAGAGGTACGATCTTGGTAATGATAGGCTAATAATGTGAGCCTTTGATGCTTTTTGTATTACGGGCAAAGTCTGTCGAAAATCACCGCCTAAAAGAACCGATTTTCCGCCAAAAGGTTTAGAAGGGTTATCTAAAAGATCCCGTAGAGTTTTATCGAGGCATTCAAAACAGCGGCGCTCACTCATAGGTGCCTCATCCCAGATGATAAGAGATGTTTCGATTAGAAGTTCACTTATGTGAGTTTTTTTTTTAATATGACATAAAGATTCTTCTGTTAGGTTTAGAGGGATTTTGAACCTAGAATGAGCTGTCCTCCCCGAGGGTAAAAGAAGCGATGCAATCCTTGAAGCTGCTACAGCTAGGACAATTTGTCCCGATGACCTAAGAGCATAAGTGAGCGTTTTCCACAAAAAAGTTTTGCCTGTACCTCCATGTCCATACACAAAGATAAGTGCCTGTTTTTTCTCATTGATTGTATTGATGACCAGATTGTAAATAGCAGCTTGTTCCTTGTGCATATTAGCCTTTAGAACTTCATGCTCGGTTGCAAGTTGCTGTGTATCGTAATCTTTTTCTTCCATTAGAAGACGATTTTTTAGAATGGACAATGAATCAGGAGACGGCATTGGTAATCCAAATTGAGAAAGGGACGATGAATGGACGCTTGTGTTAAGCTGAAATTCGAGGTCTAGTAAAACATGTTGTTGTAACAAATCATCACTTATATGTGACAGTTGAAAACCCATAGAGCGTTCGTTACTGATATGGAAATCATCTGTCATTGATTGCCAGTGTTTGTTCCATAATTGTAATGGATTTGAGATCTCACAGAAAAGTAGCATATGTACAAATAGTGAACGAAGTTCTTGTGATGTTGCCCATGCAGTTGCATCATCAAGCGCACATGTCCATTCAGCGTCATTTTGAAGAAGGCCTAATTTTGCACATGCCGCACGATAGGTATCACAAATTTCACCATTTATAGTTCGGATGTCAGCGAATGAGGTACAACCCCTTTGATGGTTTAATAACATGCGGAGATAAAAACATTCACCAGAAGACGGATGGACATACGCAAGACGACCTATTGCAGGTGTTTTTTTTTTGTATACTCTCAGTAACCAACGTTTACATGACATGTCCCATCGATACACCGAGCTATAGTCTACGTATCGTAAGTGTCGACCATTAGCGTCGTATGCGTTATTTTGTAGCCATTCAGTTAACGTTGTTTTTTGAATGTATTCATTGTCAACAACGCAATGTATTTTTTGTCTGTCACGGAAACGTAAAGTTTGCATATATTCTAAGTGTACAGCTAGTACGAAAACAGAAGGCTTCCTGTGATGAATAGGGAAATCAAAGATTCTCCACGCAGCCTCGTGTGGGCAGATGAATCTAGCGTCTTGAAAATTGGTAATTTCGTTGACATAATTTGAATTAGTAGAAGACGAAGCGGTATTAGAATTTGATGATGTTGAAGGGTGTTTTTTGATATTGAAGTGAATATGGTCAGGACCTTTAGAAATATATTTAAAAAGATATTTAATAACCATGTTCCATCCACAACATTCGACGTTGATGTGTGCATGATAACGCAATAAGAGGGCTTTATTATACGGGACAACATTGCTGTTATCCATGGTCCTGTCACCTTTTATAGTTGTGAAACTGTTTAAAGACCTCTTGTAATGGACATATCCTTTTTCATCAAATGTGGTTTCTTCTTGTAGCCTTTTGGGATAACCTTTGGAACATTTATCACCTACCATGCAGCTTGAATTTGGTTTAGATGGACCACACGGGCCATGCAACATCAGTTGTGTCACAATTCTATACAGAGTAGCGTTAGCTTTCGGATCGGGTATCTCAGCTGATATATACCTGTCTACTTCAGAAGCGGTTTGTACTCTAAATGGAGCCTTTACCCACAATAACGTGTGACAATGAGGAAGACCTCGCTTTTGAAATTCTATGCTATACAAATCTGATCATAAAAGTACACAACGATATCAATGTCGTGTTCTGATAGTGATAATTTGGAGAAGGTCAAAATAGTTTATAAAAAATGCGTTGCACAAACCTGCTGCAACTTCGCCAAAAGGGATTCCAGATCTGAGATACTTTAAAAAAGATTTCACTTTGACTCGGAAAACTCTAGATACAATATCTGCTCTATGTTGTACATTAATCGGAGGTGATTGAACAGCCAAACGTCGGAATTCTGGCCATTTTACATTGCAAGTGAAAGTAATAAAGTACTGAGGATTCCCATAAACTCTACAAATCGCTAACGCGTCTTGGTAATGCTTGTACATGTAGCGAGGTCCGCCAGTGAATGACGAAGGAAGAATGACTCGCTTTCCAATTTGATGACAATCAGTATCACCACGAGATAACGCGTCATATACGCCTTGTAGATATTCGGTTCTAAACTTATCTTGGTTTGCTAGAATGTAATCTAGTCTCCCTTGTTCAATACAAACGTAGGCGTCAACTATATATTGCTGAAATAATCTACCTCCTTTTAGCAAGAGATTATCTATAGATGATCGATCACGTAGTTGATAACTGTAGAACATATTCGTTGTAAGACGTTCTTTAGCACTGTCACCAGTAGTGAAAAGATCCAAACTCCAACCACGTTCACCATATATAAATAACAAAGGATATTGTAGAGCCATATACATAGGATGAAGTTTGTTTACCCTGCGTGGACCATCCTCTCTTCCGTGTATAATAATGTCGAAATCCGAAGCGTTAGATTGCTGGCCATGTATAATAGCACCGATAGTTCCCGTAGTTGGTAGCTCATAATTACCACGCGATGGGTTGCTATGTAAACAAATTGATAAAGTAGAGATATCTATATTTCTAGAAAGATCACGCGCAGTTCTGAATAATTTCACCAGTTCATTACACTCATCTAATACGTCGATTAAGAGCTGAACGAAATTTGGGTTTAAACATGATGTTACATCTTCGTTGAAAAGATGCAACCTGTTTGCAACCTCATGCTCTGTATCATATATATACATTTGTAAAAACCGTGGATGAGAGTAGATTGGAGGACAAAAAGACCCTATTCTATGACATATTTGTCCACTTATTTTGAAAATGTATGGACCTGTGCCAACATTGATAGATTCATCTATAGAAGCTCCAAAGGATGTCATAGCAAACATAGAATTGTATATACGGATATAGCGTATGAAATCGGGGTTAGAAAACAGATTTGTTATAGAACCCGGAGGATCTTTAGGTAGGGGAAATTTAACACGACCCGAATGACAACATTGGGTAAACTGAGGCCTTTGTGAAGAAGACGATGATTTAACACATTCTTTATACCAGAATTTAGCATTACAAAACTCACACACGTATGTACAATCGCCGATATCTTCATATTCAACGCCGTAAACGTTGGAGACGTCGGTAGATATAGCCCCAATATTTTTTGAAAGCAAAGATCTACGTTTCGCTGACAATCCAGAGGAGCTACTCTCTCCAACCATCGTATTACTTGAAGATCCCATATCGTTTGCGAAAAAAGAATATTGATTTTGCATGTTCGTAGCATTTCTTTTTTTAGGATTTTCCATGACAATGTTGATACGTTTATAGTCAATTAAAAAAAGGAAAAAACAACAAATACAAAGAGAATGCAAAGAAAGTAGACAGAAAGTTACCAATATTCGATAGGAATTCAATACAAAACCTGCAAAAAAAAACAAATACCACCAAATTAGAGCCGGTTATAAATAGGTACCCATAAATTCATAAGACCCTTTCATTAAAATAAATAAATTTAGAATTATTGTTATGAAGAGAATATAGATTTATACATAAAATCACCTTAGTTATTCCTAAAATTCCAAAAAAAGAAAAAGAAAGGTGCTACTGGGTCTCCCACCTGATGCAACCATTTTGACTCAAGATGGACTCTGTTTCAGTGATGTAAAAAGGTAACTGACACGTTTAGTTTACTGATCTTGTAAGGTTATATGTTGATGAGCATGCACCTTATGAAAGAATCTCTAAAAATATGAAATCAAATGTAGCTTTTCTTGTAGGAAAATTCTTAACAGATGGAAGGCACACAATAAGAATTTTAATCATGGTAAAAGCCTCAACAAAGCATAAGTGTGTATACACGTGCATTTGCAATGTAATCATTAATCACTGCAGCTCAAAAAGATATCTATAAACTACATCAATTTTAAAAATAAGGTTCATAATTAGATCATCAAAGCACTAAAAAACTCTATATCGTAACTTCTTAGCCTAACTATTAGCCAAAACAGACATCCGAAAACCATGTAGGACATCACTTGAACAAATGGTGGCCACCCAAAAAACAAAATAAGCAAATATTTGAAAATTCCAAACCCACCTGAAGAGCAAGGTTTTTATAGCACAAAACTAAACCAATGCTGTTATGGAGTTCATTGAGCAACAAAACTACGCATCCAAAAAGTTCATAAGAACACTTTCACTCAAGTCATACCTTGTCGATCACCATTCACCAATATGTTATTGTTATGCACCACCGACATGAAACAAAATCATTACATTGCATACATATAATATAATACAAACACATTGTCCTTCCACATATTACAAAAGAGTTTTAAATTTTACAAATGGATCATTCTTGTACGTATATATATTGATATTTTACCAATAAAACACTAAAATGAGAAATCAGTTGGAAAATGTTTCTTTGACACAAATCATCAAACAGTTGGTGGACAAATAAAGTTTAGAAAGATTTTTAGTGGTATTTCCAGAGGTTAAATACAGAGATAGATGATGATGACTGGGGGTTGACTTGGTGAATGTCGTTCAATTCCAAGCTGTTGTATTTCTCGATTCGTAAATGGTGGCGTACGCACCCAAAAATTACTCAATATCTAATTCTATTGTTTCATGTATCATAAGCTACATACTAACTAATTTGTTTTGTGGTTTCAGATTTTTTTTCAAGCATCTGATAACGACAGATAATAATAATAATAATAATAATAATAACTGTTTTACCTTTAGAAAGAAAACAAAGATCACAGCAAAAAAAAAGCTTTCATAAAAAATTTATTTAAGATGATGACAGATTAAGATATACTAATACGTGTAAAACCACGTGTAAAACGTAAATAAATCGTAAGTAACAGATGTCAAGCTATACAAACGTTGAAAATAAGAAATTTAGATATAGTAAACAAAAGAAACTGGGGAAGGAAAAAAAAAAACCCGGCAAAAAAAACACAAACCAAGACTTGAACCTAAGGTTAACCCATGGAAAGTAAAGCATGAACCAACCATCTAACACTACCTTTTATTATTTAGTTGCTATACTTAATATATATATATATTAACCTATTTAAGTTACTGTTCACGTGAAATAACTTTAAATAGGTTATAATACCCCTATCTATTACAGTATCTATTACGGAATATCTATTTCTATTACTTCTTATAAAGAGTTTACCTCCCCCATCATTTTCAACTAAGAAGTTGATCTACCCAAATTATCTTTCTCTTTTATTCATTAACTTAAACATCTTCACTTAATATATCTATAATACCCTTAATGAAATAATTTACAATATAGATCCCTTAACTCCTAAGATAACTACACTACCCCTTTTTACATCAATTACATTTACATTAATAACCACACCACCACCGCCACCGCCGCCGCCACCGGTACCACCATCGCCGCCCCATCACGCGGACATGCGTCTAGTAATTACCAACTTATGTGTAATGGCAAAAATGGTCTCTCAACATAATTATATAAGTTTGATATATATTTCAACACTAACCTTTTAATTTAACCCATGAACGATGGTTTAACTCAAAAGTCAAAACATCATAGACATACAAATTACCCGTTAAGTCACTGATATTTCACTAGTTATTCTTTAGATACCTTTCATTTAGCACATAAAATCATCAAAAACTATTTAACTTATAAAAACTTTATGGAGGTTGTTATTCATATTCCTTAGGGCTATAGATAAGGCGCCGAAAAGTGTAATATATGGCGGTTAAAATTTATTTTTAATGAGCGGTTATTTTTTATATCCTACATTTTATTGCGTGTTATTCACAACCCTAAAAACTATGAATAACAAGATCCAACCTTTATTTATCTACAACTATATTTATTCATATATATATTTTATCCTCACAAAATTTATTTATTTTTTAACGGTCAACTAAAAATTTTATTAGGACAAACCGAAAGCGAGACTATACATAAACACCAGGATACAAAGGAGGAAAAAAACGACAAAACCGAAGCACTAAAATGAGTACATTAGAACATTTAACACCTAAAAACAAACTCGCCCACTATATATATATATATATGTATCACGCCCATAACTCTTTCTCTGATTCAAGGCATCACTTTTTAACCCTTTTTCTTTAGCACCTACACTCCACTAATCTTTAGACTTTAGAGTACACTTTTAACATTAAAACAGATCTTCCAAAAGTTTCCTTTAATTCTTATGTATCTCTGTTAAGTTTTTTTTTATTTTAACAATGCATTCATATGTGTGATGAATTGTGAAATCAAAAATGGCCAACATGTACAACACACAACCATCAACTTGTTCTTCATACTCTCCATCTCTTGAACCTGAACGCACCGATGAAATTTCCATTCTACTTGGTCAAATTCTCTCTAAATCATCTTCTTCGTTGTCGTCGTCTTCGCCGTATTTTAGTACTCCCAAACAAATGCAACCACCTCATTTGTCTGGGCTATACAACGTTATCCCCACATTATCTTCTTCTTCCCATGCTAAAATTTCAGAAAAGGCTGTTGCTCGATTTTCTTCTTCTAATGTTGGTACTAATACTAATTATAAGCTAGATGACTATGACTGCGAAAGCGAGGTACATATTCAATACATTATGGATAGACAGCCGATTGTAGCCCAGTTTGGGTTGCAGTTTATCAACCTTTATTGCCACAAATTAAAAAGCTTATTAGTACAATACTATATCTATAGACATTTAACTTTTTATGTTTGTAAGTTTACATGAAAGCTATTTTATCACGAAATAAATTTCTTTTTTTTTTCTTTCCTGTAGGACGGGTTGGAGAACTTGATGGAAGAAATGGCTGCAAAACAAAACCTTGGACGTAATCCATCAAAACGAGCACGAGCTGCAGAGGTTCATAATATGTCGGAAAAGGTAACATATTTTAGGCTCATAAATTTTACGACAGATCAAAATAACCTTATTTTAAGGTTACCCGTAATCTATTATGTTAAGATCGAACAACTATTAGTACGTGTGTGATTGTTAATCATAGAACATTGGTTTATATTGGGATGTATTTTTTATTCAGAGGAGGAGAAGCAGAATAAATGAGAAAATGAAGATGTTGCAACAACTCATCCCCAATTCAAATAAGGTCTGAAATTCGACATAAGTCAATATTATTAATAATACTATCTTCTTATATGTATAAATAAATATAAATACTACTGTATATAATCTAATAATAAATAAATTGGTTTGTTTTATTAGACGGATAAGGCTTCTATGCTGGATGAAGCTATTGAATATTTGCAGCAGCTCCAGCTCCAAGTACAGGTATGAAAACAATTTAAATTGTTCAACTTAACAGATTTGAAAAAATAGCTTCAATTATGTCGACATGTCATATACAAGTGTTCAGATTAGTTTATAAAAACATTAATCACTATTTTTGCAAAAAGGTTGGTTCCACTGTCAACCCTTAACATTAATGAAAAATGACAGCATTAATTGGTGGATCAACCCAACTTGAACCGATGTCTTTTGACCGGTCTTAAATGTTTTGCCCATTTTGACCCGATACACATTTTCAATGACCCAAGAAGATCTAGACCTAGTGTTCCTTGTATAACTAATAAAATGTTGCTAATGCTTCAGATGTTGACCATGAGAAATGGAATAAACTTGCACACACCACATGGCATTCTTCAGACTAACCATAGACCCTCCGCTTTTAACCAAGGAAGCCAATCCACAAACATGGCAGGGAACCAAGAAGTACTCGTGAACCCAATGCTTGGCCTTCCTATTCAATGTGCCGGCCAAAATCAGCCATCGTCAATACTTGACTTTTCGCGTACAAGCAATCAAAACTCATTTGGAGCTCAACTTGGATCATTTTAGTTTGTGATTCTGAATTCAAAGGCTTTGATTGTGAGGCAAAACATATTGTATCCAATGCTATTATCGTTGTGGTCCAGCTTTAAGTGTTTTGTTTTAGCTTTTTTACTAAGGATTTGATATTATCGTCCATCAAAATTGATAGGATTGTTGATGAAATCCAACTTAGTGTTATACGTGTTACCTTTTTCTAATGTAACATTTGAATGTCTTTCTTAACTTATGACGGAGAAGAAGAAACCATTTACCTAGTACAACTCCAGCTTTTCCGAATTCTAATGTCAGTTTTGCATTCTTGTTTCTGTTTGGATTTGGTTGAGTATGGATCAGTGCTGAAACGTAACCCCTTATGCAACCTATCTAATGATACAATAGCACTATAGCAGGCTTGAGCCTTGCACACACAAAAACTAAAAAAAAAAAAAAATAGCGAATTCAAAATACCGATGTAGAAGGACCAACCTGACCCATTTATGTAAAATCAATACACATGGGATGGTTTGAAAGTCATTTACATCCATCACAGCATCAGATACATGGTTATTTGTATATCTACCGTCATAAGTGTTATAAATTATGTTTAAATCAAGGGAATAACAGGAATGCTGCTAGCAGCAGCTTGCTGCTAGCTTTCCCCCTCACATACCAAGCCACGTGATTGAACTAAAAAAAAAAAAAAAAAAAAATTTACAGTGAAGAAGCATGCTGCTAGCAGCAGCTTCATCATCCCCTTAAATCAATTGCTTTATAATACTATTTGCTTGCAATTTACTACAAAGTTATGTTGTGCACAACCGACTTTAAGTATGTGAGAATTTGCAACTTTACATATCTCTGTTTCTCGAGGACACAAATTCTAAAACTTAACCAAGAGTTTGGTGTAGTCTATTATTTCAAGGCTAGTTTTAGCCCTTCCTTTCTATATATCGTTATTTCAACGATCGTACTGGTTTAATCTAGTTCTCAATGAAATAAAATAAATAATAAAGTTAGGACTAACCCCACATAGATCAAGCTTAATTCATTCAATAAATAATACAGTCCACATACTGGCGCTATTAATTCGCCCAAACACTTTGCTAAACACAAAGCAAAAACCCAACAATATAATTCGCGGCAGGATAATTGGTAAATACAAAAAAAAGTAAAAGAAAAGTTAATGGTAAAAAATAAAAAAGAAAGTAAGTGTTTGGGTAATTGGTAAATGAAATGTGGGACGCGCCTTTTGTTCAATTAAGATGCCTCACTTGCTTGTTTGGTCTGCTTTATTAAGCCCCAAGTCACTAATTGATAATAAGGGATGATAGGTCGATCGTTATAAGGTTGTTACTAATAACTTACTACATCCTTTCCATCTATATTTCAAAATTCCCTTGACATCTTAAGAAAGATACGCATCAGCTGGAGAGGTTCTTGTTTTCCTTCCCACATTATATCACCTTCTATCTTTTATAAACACCTGGTTGATTACGTATTTACGTCTAGATTGTGTTATATGTCCATGTATGTAATGCATCTACGACATTTCCAACCAACGTTCAATACGCCGTGTTAACTTATTAAGATGTAATCATGTAAATGTTGATGTGCTTTCCGCTTCTGTACATTTTATTAGTAGCATATGTTCCATAGTTAGAGTCCAATGTCTTATTGCACATCTCTTAGTTCTAATTGGCCCGATTCAGGAAGACAATTGACAATATGGTAAAAACACCTGATACCACATTCTTCTTAGAGCCTCACCGTTGTTACTATTTACATCTCAGGTTCATGTTAAGATCTAACGGAACCATGAATCCTCAATACAACATAAGCAACTGATAGTACACGTATACATGTATGTACACACATTTCAGCCGCAATACACAAAAAGAATGTAACAAGCAAAACAGGGAGCGAAAACACTCCTAGGTCCAATTGCAAAATTTACAACAATAGCAAGATCGATGTGGACAAAAGGGTACCAACAAACCACTGTAGCCGAACCCCTTCATGAATCGAGAAACCCATACTCGAACTAGCAGAGCTTCCTCCAGGCGACAGTTGTGCTGGCGGTGGAGGTGAAAGCAATGGTGTGTTACATGTCCCATTCACCTGCACCACAATTTGTTCATTTTATATGATGTTTTTCTAACGAATAACTAGTTTTACAACAAAATCTGATTAAAACGACCAAACTAGTTAAACACCAACAGGACGACCTGAGTATTAAGGTGACCCATCTATCGAGAGGTTCTGGGTTTAACAAGTGTTTGTATTTATTTTAAGAAAAACTGGACAAATTAACATACCCCGCAATAGGCAATGTTAGGACAACCACATGTCAAGTGACCATTGGCTTCATCGACGGCTTCAGCTGCTCCTCCACCATCACTCCTCTGAAGCAAAAAACTAGATTAATTTTTGAGTTCGCATTTGACTAGAATATCCAACATGTAAACTATACCTGGTAAAAGTCGACAGCAATAAAATTTGGCCAACGATTGCCAGCGGCTATTTGGCATGTGTTCATCATAAAAATTAATGGAGCAGAGTTATCAATACATGCTCCTGTGAAATTGGGATTAGTCGAGAAGTAGTTTTGAAGAACCAAAGATCGCGATGTTGTGTTCATTGGAGATGATTCTGACCTACTAGGGCATGAACCCGCAATCTGCCCTCCATTTCCATCTATGGTTTCATTTTCAAGTGTTAACATTCATTTAGACTCTATATATATGTTTGAGCCAAAATGTAGAATGATTATTTACATTTTCTCAAAACTTACATTGATTTTCAACGATGTAAGTCCACTCATAAGCAATCCCTTCAGAGGCCTCTTTTGCTGATTTGGAGGTAAAGACAATCAACCGTTGATTTTGCTTAACCATATCTGTGATCGTGGGCCAATCACCGCCATTTTTAGGCATGCGACTAACAGGAAACATGTATTTTCTAAGACCAGCTGCATCAAAAACCTTCGTTAAACCATTAGGGGATGTCACATAGTCCTCAATGAAAATGGTGATAATTTCTGAGGGATTTGCTTGCAAAAACTTTTGAATCTCCCGTAGCACATTGATAGCCGGTTGCTGCAAGTTCAAAACAGAAAACATTATGCCGTTTGTATCATACAATTTAAAACTTGTATTGAAGTTTGTTTAAAATTTGTGAACTTACATATGCAGTGATATTGTAGCATTTACCACGGAAGGAGTGACATAACCAAATATCGTTGCTGAAATCGTAGAAGTCCAACATTAACCCTCGAACCCCATTCTACATTAAAAGTGAGAAAAAATTCTTCTTAGTTTTATCTCATTTCGATTCTCAGTTTTTATTTCATGATTCTCTCTTTACACAATGCAGAACAAGCTTAAAGCATGTAAGGTGTAACAACAGCAAGAGGCTTTATCATGGCATAATTTGTTTGTCTAATTCATTTTCTTTCTGTAATCACATGTATCAAATGCGATCTATTCATTTTCAACGTTATTGAGTGTATTGGAAATTCTATATATTTTCTATCCCTCACAACAATTTTTGATGGAAATGTGTCGTGCAAATTCTATTGCATTACTATGGGGTAAAATATGGCACATTATATAATTATACAGTATAGTATAAAACTTGTACATTGTGGTATATAAATCAAGTCATATGGTACGAATATCACATCCCGTTATATATAGGTGGAACATATTTTTGAATGTAACTATAATTGTAATTTGCGTTACAACTTGGTGTTGTATATGGCATATGTGTTGGATGTGAGATGTGATTGTTGGATGTTGTTAATTGAAAAAATTTCTAGATTTTTATTTCTAATAAGATTTACAGAATTCATTAAATAAAAAAACTTTAAATATAAAGACCGGCCTTTATATGTTATCTTTTGAAAAACTAGTACACAAAGACATGTTAAACAATCGATCCCAAATTTCCTATTACTTACATAGAGTGAGTGATAGAGACTAGTTTTTTAACATGAAACCGGTCTCTGAATAAAGATGGGTTATTTAACTGTTTTTGCAATCAAACCCGGCCCACTCTTTTTGTAAAAACGGTTGCAAACCAGTTTCTAAACCTGCTTCTAACCGGTCTTAAATCTTAATAATGCAGTAGTGCTTAGAAATAATTACAACTCTATTACGATCCTATATCGGCTATACCCAGTTAGGTTTCCCCTCCTCCTTTGAGCTAGTATTTTAGAGTGAGTTTTACAACTAACTTAGGGCTTGATGTGGGCCTAGTATGAGATGAGTTCGTATCAATTGGTATCAAAGTCGGCCATACCTTTCAAGGTTCCAACACTCGAAGTGGTGGCTTGGACCCGAAAAAAGAAAAGTGCTAACCGTGACCAGCATAGCCGGGACCAACGAGGACTTTGGCTCTTCAAAGCAATGGGTATTGTTATGATCGCATATTGACCAAATATGAGATTGATTAGTGGCCAACTTTGAGTTGTCTTTAAAGTGAGTTTTACATAATTAATCATTCCACAATCAAAGTCTTTCCATTTAGAAAACCAATATAACTTTGCTTCTTTTGGAATAAAAAACAGCAATATACATAATTAATCATTCCACAACCTTGACAATTGGAATATTAACAGAGATTAGATGCTTATACATTAAGCTAACAAACAATTAAGAAATACATTAAATATTTAAATTATTCCCCATATGTAACAATTTTAAAAGAGAACATGCAACAGCATCAAAAAAGGCTTCCTAGCAGCGTGCCAACAACCATTTCATAGAATTTGATAAAAGATTCTGTCAGATTTTACCATAAAATTACTTGTATTTTAAAATTCAATAAGTTCCAAAAATATTCTTTCTTTCTAAAAAATGGTAACTTTTATACATGCAATATGTTTACACACATGAGTACATATGCATGTTCTTATTTAAAAAGTTGCCATGTTTATAACTCGTACATTTGAATAATTGAATATTGTAGAGCACTTGTCCACTTTCTAATGTAAATATCCCTTTCCATATTGAAATTGCACATGAAATAATTACAATAACATATAGTACAAAGAATGTTTATAACTAGCATATTTGAAAATTGTGTTGCTGATTTTACTGTTGTTGTATAATGTGATTGCGATTTATTTGAGAGGATTTCGAGTCAACGTTAATTACGAGTTGGTAAGTACGAAGTGCACAATCGTTTGAGCTAATTCGATTTACACTTACAGTTGTAGGGGTCAAGAGGGTTGCGCCCTTAGTTTGGTCTATTCCTTCCAACAATTAGGGAAACAAACATTACAAACTTTACAAACTTTCATATCCAAAAGGTATAACTTTTCATATATATACAGTGGCGGATCCATGTAGAGAGCAGGGTATGCACTTGCATACCCTATGGAAAAAAAAAATTAGTGTTAAATTTTTTTTTTTATATATAAAATTAATTTTTTTACTAATAGTGCATATCCTAAAAAAAATAAGTGCATACCCTAAGTAGACATAACATAACTATTTGACTAAAAAACGCAATTTCAAAAATATTATTAAATTTTGCATACCCGGCTATATTTTCTTGGATCCGCCACTGTATATATATATATATGGATGATATTCTGGTCTCTAAATATGTACATTAATAACATAATCTCATAGACTCAAACTCTTGTATTCGTGATTCCCTAAATACCCAATACTTCATCACAAACGTAAACCTACATAACTCAAACTAAATATGGTATCCCAAAACCGATATACACATGCATAATCCTACAAACTTTTGAAACTTATACAAAGTTAAATAATTCATACATTAAAATTAATGGCAAATGACATAAAAAGATATCAACATATATCAATTTTTTCGACCATTGGATGTTCGAACTTATTTTTAATTGTGGTTCCAGTAAAGCTTTTTATGTGGTTGTAAAACTGATTTATAGTTACGTGGATAATATATAACCAACATTCATATCAAAGTTCTGACTTTCAATCAAAATGACTTTCTGAAAGCTAGCGAGTAACGTGAAGTTTTCGACGAAAACCGTTAAATTCGGGTGAAATTTGCGCACATAACTAACTAGATAGCTTGAAATGACGGTTTATGTAGTCGTGTCGTTACAATGGTTGAAGAAGAGATCGGTGATCCCTTCATGTATTAAAATCTTAACAGAAACCATGATTAAAATGTTAAAAACAAGTTTTATTTTTTATTTTTTTGAAAATTGGATACTTGTTATTGATAAAAACAAGAATGATGTCTGACATTTAGTAATCAACAAAATTAGATAATTATTCATGACATTTGCCCTAAAATTATTTACTAAGATGCATCCTAAGTCCTAAAACCATTCAGAGTGGTGTGTATAACCACTAGTCATCACTAGTCCTACCCAACATCACATCATTAATCCTATACTAACACCTTAATCAAACACTAATGTCAGACCCAAAATTTTTCTTTTAGTTTTTTATGATCATTTGAAAGAGAAAAACAAAAAAGACTCATTGATGACACCACAAACCCCCAACCACGGGTTGGACCACTAGTCTCACGTAATGATATGAGCTCGTGGTCAAGGCGAAAACAAGCAAGGCACGATGGCTTCTATAACGAGTGGTGTAACTAGTTTTGGAATATAATATAATATAATAAATATAAAAATACATATTTTTATGTTACTATCGTCTTTCAGAAAAGAGTTTCTAAAGAGATCCGTCCAGAGAGAGACCCACTCATTTTGTCACGTTGGATACATATATTTCCCTTTAACAAAATCCAACTAGATTAATACCCGGTCGGTGACCGGGTTTCAAAATAAACTAATGCATGTATTACATATTGCGAGAAATATACGTCTTATAGTATACCAAAATAAAGTTTGTTATGAAATCTAGCATAATGTTAAGATCAACTCTTAACACTTGTACAATTTTTGGTATAACATATATAGAGTCGGTTTGATATATATTAAGGTTGTCAATACTCGAACTTACCCGAAATCCGACTTGA
>JAOXNX010000011.1:18171164-18182575 GCA_028566075.1 Solidago caesia | reverse complement strand
TATATATATATATATATATATAGGTTCTGGTTCAAATAAAACAAGTATTAAAATAAAACAAATAAAACAATCATTTTTTCTTAACTGAAAATCATTGTGCATCATAAAAATTTTCGTGCATCAGTGTATATACATGTGCTCTATGCCTCTATGAATCTTCGTGCATCAATTTTATCATGATCTAATGGTCAAGATCTTATCTTATTTGTTTTACTTTAATACCTGTTTTACAATAACCACTCCCTATATATATATATATAGACACACATATATATACATATGTATTGCGGTTTCATTAGTAACTCTATAGTAGCTATTTATGATGCTACGAAGCTATAACCAAACTGGTTACCTTATTGCAGATGGAGTTCATAGAGTTCTTCGATTGTTGGAATGGTAACTGGTCTTAAAATAATTACTTTTTAAATTGAATTTTAAAATAATTAAATTTATACTGTTCAGTTATTAATATGATTTCAGATTACGTAAAGGACTTTACGACGCAAGGGTTCATGTGGAGCGATAAGACTGGGGATTCCGAGCTCATAGGTGTGTCCTTCAGAGGCACATCCCCTTTTGACGCTAAGGATTGGTCTTCCGATGTTGATCTTTCATGGTATCGCCTACGTGGTATTGGCAAGGTCCATGCCGGTTTCTTGAAAGCCCTAGGGCTACAAAAGTGTCGTGGGTGGCCTAATGACATCCAAACAAACGAACAAAAAACATACGCTTATTATGTCATCAGACAAAAGCTTAAAGAGCGTCTTAAAGCAAACCCAAATGCTAAGTTCTTGGTAACGGGACATAGTTTAGGAGCGGCATTAGCCATTGTATTTCCAGCCGTGTTGGCATACCATAAAGAGACTGATTTGCTATTAAAAATCGAAGGGATTTATACATTTGGACAACCTAGGGTTGGTGATCGTGAATTTGGTGAATACATGACAAAGGTGTTGAAAACTCATGGGATGAGATACCATAGGTTTGTTTATTGCAATGATTTGGTGCCTAGAGTTCCCTTTGATAGTTCTAATAATTACTTCAAACATTTTGGCAACTGTCATTATTTCAATAGCTTCTACAAGGGGCAGGTACTAATTTCTCCCACTAAACCTTTAAACTAACAAATCACGTGCAGTTTTGTGACCATGCGGTTTGGTTTACTTGTTCAGGTGCTCCCTGAAGAACCAAACAAGAACTACTTCTCGATATTTGCATTGATACCCATGTTTGGAAATGCCTTTTGGGAGTTAATAAGGAGCTTCATTATGTATTATCAAAATGGAGCTGACTATTGTGAGACGTTTACTTGTCGGGGTTGGAGAGTGATCGGACTTTTGATTGCAGGACTGCCGGCTCATGGTCCGCAAGATTATGTTAATATTACTAGGCTGGGTACACCTGAACTCTTTAAGAGTTGGACCTTGGATCAATCAACTAATGGTGTAGTCGCAACAACTATGGATAACAAATCTAATTAAAAAGTGCCTAATGGCAAAAAAAAAAAAAAAAAGATGTCTGCGTTATAAATTTTTGCAAGTTATTTCCATAAAGTGGTAGTTTTTGCAAGTTATTTCCATAAAATGGGGACTACCACAGTGTAAATTGTGTATTTTCCAGCTAAGAATTATTGTATTCTCGGTATTTAGCTTTAATTAGCAAACACTTATTCATTTAAATATGTTGTGCCCTCAATTAAGGCAAGCTTGAGCCAGTTATGAAGTGATGTGTGAGGCGGGTAGATACTATACAATGAAGATGTTTAGTTACCCAATAGTGTCCTCATTAATTAAGACACTTTTATTATGCTATGCATTTAGTAGACGTCTTATTTATGTCGGATTTATAGATATGTTAGACTTTTGATATCGATTTCCTTTACTATGGTTGTGATATGAACTAGTAACATTGATGGTTTTGATTAATGACCTTTTTGTTAGAAAATGATTAAGTTTTAAATCAATGCTCCTGCTATGTTTTTACGCCGTTAGGCAAAAAAAAATTTGAAAGTCCATATTTTTAATTGTTACGTGTTACAGTCTTAATGTAAAGAATTATTCTTAAATAAAAAATAAAGGATCACTTAACACTTAAACCTTATAATAAATGGGTTTGTTTTCATTTTCAATCATAGTTTTACAAAGATATGATGTACTTCACAAATCTCGACAGTTGCTGTTTTGAAGTTAAAGGATCTGAAGAAATTTTACAAACATAACTTTTATCATAACATTGATTGCATTATATTTTACTATCACGAAGTGTATTGTAGTTCTATTCAGTGCAACTAACTTGGTTCTGATATTACTCTATTGCTGTAGATTGTTGAAGAAGAACCGAACTGTTAGCCACACTCTCAAGAATCCAACTAGAGATCCGGCCCAAACTGAGCTGAAATGGATCAGCTTATCACGTACAGATGTCAGCACCTGAAAGTTGCTCCACTCAGATTGTTCCATTCACAAAACTCACGTTTAAATAGTTTGTCTTTTGTTTTAATTATCAGCTATTTTATTTCTATAATATTTTATTTTATTTGACCTTTTCAACAGCAGTTATTTCAATTCCCTAAATGTAAGCTATGTGGGTAGTTATTTGGTCTTTCACCTTATGTACTGGAACTCGTGAATGGAATAGACAGTTTTGAGTTTTGTTTTAAAATTATTCTCTTCTTGAGAGTGTTCCACTGCTATTCTAATCTCTGGCCGGGTTAGAAGGTGATCTTGGAGACTAACTTGTGTTCACGTGGTGTGCCTGTATCATGAATTCAGGTTAGTTTAGCCCAACGAATTTCTTCTTGTGGTGAATCTGTAGCTAGACGAAATCGTTGATTATCCTGTTACATTCGAATCAATCAGTTTATAGGTGAACAAAAACTTCTACTCATTGTTATCGATCGGCAATACCTAAGATGATGAATGCAGCATGGGATATCATAAGAAGCTTTGTGATTCCCTGTGTACAAAAGGAGCAGACTATAGTGAAAGCTTTCTTCTCAACATGTATAGACTAATTGGGTTAATGACTGCAGGAGTACCGCCTCATGGTCTTAAAGATTATGTAAATGTTGTTCGTTTAGGATCAGAATTATATATAGATCATAATGCAGAAATCAATATTACGATTGATGATGGAACCTAGAAGTAACTTATATGAGTTTTGATAGAGATTAGACAGCATTCAATCAAGTTTTTGAAACTTTTGTATATATATTCTTTCTTTGTTGTCGTACTTTAACTCATCGTAACTTACCTATTCTATTACACTATCATCTTGCCAGTTAGTTTCAGACTTTAGCTAATATAGGGTGAAAAGTTCATTTGGAATTATTTTTTTTTCTAAATAATTTTGAAACCTTTTACATTACTTATAATATTACATGTGATTAAGTCCGCTTGTAAATAAAACATGACAAAAGTGAAATGAGAAACCAAATCCACACCTTGGGCTTGAGTGGGGACGAAGATTTTAAAGGGGGGCTCCATTTTTTCACCCATTATTATAGTTTTATTCGTAATTCGTTCGAAAAGTTATATTTCTTAGTGTTATTTCTGGGTCCCGTGACTTTCGGTTCCCTGATTATTTTTTGATTGTGCACCAAACCGCGCTTACGTAAAGAATGGGATCTAAAATGGTGATTATGATTTGGTTGGTGATTCCCCGAAGGTAGAGAACTCTCTATACGCCAATGGTGATGTGTAGTTTTGCGGCTGTGATTGTGATGTTCATCATGCCGAGTATTGATAGGGTTTTTCCCTTTTTATAGGTTACATCTCTTTAGGAATGGATCCTATATTTAAGTATATTAAGATAAGATTTAATCTTTATTTGGTTATGATTGAGATAATTACTATATACCGGTTTTAATGTGGTGTGATCCTTTACTTGCGGGACACACTTTTCCGATATTATGGGAAAGGATTTATATATCATATCTTTATAGTGATTCTTTGTATTCGAGTTTTATACATGAATGCCTTCGTATAGACGAAGGGGTATATCATCATTTTTCTTAGTGCTATTTTTTGTCTCCGTGAATTTCGACCTCCGCTGTCTATTACCTCCAACTTTGTCATTGGGCTTGAGTTCAGCTTCTACACAAGTCCAAACAATATTATCCACCACTTAATTATAAAAATGTTGATAATGAAAGAATAATCAAAGATATGAAAAAATATATTTATTTGGTATATTGACAAGCGAATGGTTTTACATGTGTGAACAAATTCAACTACATGTAAATAAAAAACCAACTTTAATTTAATTTAATATTTCTTTTGTTATCAGTCTAGTTTTTGTAATTTTTCACACACTAACTCACTAATCACATTTGACTAGACGCATGTCCGTGCGACGCGACGACGATGGTGGTGGTGGCGGCGGCGGTGTGGTGGTGGCGGTGATGGAGGTGGCGTCAATGGTGGTAGCGAAGGCGGTATGGTGGTGGCGATGGCTGCGGTGGTGGTATGGTTATTAATGTAAAATTAATTGATTTAAAAGAAGGTAGTGAAGTTATTTTAGGAGTTGAAAGATCTATGTTGTAATTATTTATTATAAGTATATTAATGAAGATATTTAAGTTAATGAATAAAAAAGAAGGATAATTTAGATAGATTAGTTGCATTTTTTTTATTAAAAAAAAAAGGGATGGGGGGAGTTAATAAGAAAAATCTCTTAAAAACTTGAACGTTAATATAATTGTTGTTCTAAACAAATATTATTTTAGTCGACTTATTAGTCAAATATGCTATGAGCATGATACAAATCTTGTTGCTGTAATTGGATTGGAAATATTACTATATTAGCTTAAGGATGAACTTCCTAGGATCTACAATTGAACATCAACAAAGAGGGCAAGAGGCTATACTAATCTAGGCGCAAAATGGAATTCAGGAGTTTAAGATTTTAGTTGGCCTGGCGATACGGACCTTGCTCTGGCCCAAAACAAGAGGCTTTTATTGAGCTCCAATAATTAGTATCTCCATTTGTTTTATTGCATGGGCCAGATTAATGCACGTTTTAATTTAATTGGATCACTCCATCATGAACTTCAATGGAACCCATAATCTTGATAAAAAGAGCGATTGAGCTCCACCCAACTCGATGCCTAATGTGTGATGATGTCACTGAAACTGAGCGTCGTACTATTCATTAATCAGTTTAATGCCAGGTTTCAAAAAGGTTCTGCGTCGTACTATTCAAAAAGGTTGTTGGGCCTTTGGACTCCTACATAGCCGCCCAAATTACAGCCCAAATTACAATGAGGGAAATAAATAAAATATTTGTCAAAAATTTACAGCTATAGAGTTGAGTTATTAACGATGAGAACCAAATATTTGTTAAAAATTATGAGAACCATTTTTATTCATTAGATAAGTTTGATCAAGAATTTTTATTAAATGATGCCATTTATATAATTTTAAAAAACATATTAATGAATCAACTCATTTAAAAATTACATAAATAGGAAAAGTGGTGTAGTTTCAAATTCTTGTAAGTATGTATGTTTGATGTAAGTTAGTTGTATTGTCCCCAAATTGATGGGAGTCAATGAATAAAATATACCTTTCAAAAAAATAAATTAAAACATACAAAATGGCAATATTGGAAATTGGTTATTAATTTTGAAAGACTTAAATAATAAAAAAAATTTATCATTTAAATATTCAAATTAAATTAAATCTATTAATATAGCTAGTTAGTTACAAACGACAAGAAACCACCTAAATTTAATAATTGCATTTGAATTACTTATTTAACAATTCGTTTTTTTTGTTAGTTATTATAACTATTTAATCATTTATTATATTATTTGCTGAAAGGTTTTCTTTTCTATTAATGACGTACAAGTTTATTGATGATAGTTTGAAAAATGCGATAGAATTTTAAAATCAAAACATAAAACATGTTTTCATTTTACAATTAATTAATCTAATTTATATGAACATGTGATTATCATGCAGATGTGAACATGTGATTATTGTGTGTATGTTAACATATAAACAAATGACATATTTGTTACCTTGTGAATGTTCGAACATAAATAAATCAATTTATAAAGTCTTTTATTGTTAGTATATACGTTTCGTATGCACATGTGAACAAATATGATCTTGTATGAGTATTAATTGTACATACATCTGAACAAATCTTAATTTATATGAATATGTGATTATCGTGCACGTGTTAACATATAAACAAATGACATATTTGTTAACTTGTGAACAATATAAATATGTCAATTTATAAAGTCTTTCATTGTTAATATATCTTGTTTCGTATACACATGTGAACAAATATGATCTTGTGTGAGTATTAATTGTATATACATGTGAACAAATCTTAGTTTATATGAATATGTGATAATCATGCAAGTGTGGTCAAACTCATTTTATTAGTGTTCGAACATGCATGAATGCACATATTTAAGGTGTGCATAAATGCACATATTTTACGCATATTTGAACATATGATTACTTTCCAAAACCTTAAATCTTCATTTACACAATAACATAAATCACCAATAGTCACATTACAAACTCATAAAACATAACTTGGTAATAACCAAACACAACTATTTAAACTCTATGCTAGACTCTTCATTTACAAGAGATAAACACGTAAATAATAAATTTAGTATACTGAAGAAATTTTAGACATGCGATGGATATTCAAATGAAACATAACTAAACGTGAGACAATAACAATTTGCAAAAAACGACAAATAAAAATGACAGGCACATGGACTCATCTTTAAATTCCAAGCATGGAATTTTGACCTCTTTTGAACAAAACTTGATGTTTATGCCAATGCATGGAAATGAGATAATAAAATGAGTATTTTTTTGTAACTGTTATAAATGATAGAGCTGGTCATAGGGAATTATATTTTCAAATGATAATTCTTTAAATTGTATTCATAAAATTATAATACTATCTCTATACATATTAATAAGACAAAAGTTTTCATGGTTATTATCTTATTGACATGTTTTTGGTTCTCATTTGAACCTTTTATTACAGCAATATATCTTTCAAGCCTTTAAATGCCAAGATCAAGGTTAGTAGCTACATTTCATTATTTTTTAACAAGGGTTTAGAAATGGCTCAAAGGGTGTCAAGAAGAGGCCTGGCTCCATTAAGAATACCAAGCTCAAAGGGATAAGGTTTGTTTGATTCAGAGAACAAAGTGATGGCTTCATTTAAATAATAGAAAAAATAATCGATTGGGGCGAGGTGACCTTATTGAAAATCGCCCCATTTGCTCTGCCACCGGTCAAATCACCTCAACTCGTTTTCAACAATTAATTGGGGCGACTTTTTTAGCAATTGAGTTGCCCCATCTAACAATGTGAAAATAACCACATTCCTTGTGGAAATAGTACACCTAGTTATTTATGTGTCCATCTATTTCCACCCCTTTATTGTCTATTTCCACCATTTTTATGCTTTAAATAGTTATACGGTATGCAGTATTAATTGTACACCTTTTTGTCTTATATGGTGGAAATAGCACAACCCTTATTTATCTATATAGCCATTAGCCATATAGAAAAGAGATATTTTCTCACCTTTATTAGACTTAACGTTACTACTTTCTAAAGTCTCCATGGTTGATTTAAATTAGTGATAATTTCAACAACTACATCCTTGAGGGACACCCATAGTTGGGGGAAACCTGACAAGTAGGACACACTCTAAAGTGGAATCGTGGGATTCCCCCGTTCCCATATGACAAAGAAACACATGCATTATATCCTGCCTTTGACGATTGAATAAATATAAATCCAAACACCACTGGCTTACGGCATTAATATTATCATGCATCATATTGACTGTATAATAGTAGGGGCCGGGGTTCAAATGAACATTTATAGATTTTATACACCAAATAAAGATCTCTTGTGAAGCGTCCCTACTTGTGTGTTAGCAAACGTCAAATAAGTTGACAAATTCGGGTGGGTTATAACATGTTCGCATACCTAAACGGCTAAACCCTAACCTCGGCCCTACATGGCTTATTTTTTAATCACATCAATTAACTGTTTCAAAATCGACATAAATTCAAGCACCGTATTAGCATAGCCATCTTACAAGAAAAAAAAAAAGTTCTCTTCTGTTTTTCTCTAAAATACACGATTAGACGGAAAAATTACACGTCTAGCATGGCTAATAACAACAACATTAGGAACAATAATTTAGTAGTTCAAATACTCGATTTTGATAATATATATATATATATTCAGGATATAATGAGATTACTCTTTTCATTTAATTAGTTATTTTAGATAATTGATGAAAACATTACACACACGTTGGCTCATGATAAGACTCAATCACATAATATGTTCGGTTCAAATACTTTTTAAATACTTTTAATCTTTTATATTTGAAATAAGGGAAGCATACCAATAATGGCATTTTTAACACTTTCTGCTTGTTGGTCTTGCATTAAATTCAAAATTGAAACTTTACTGGTGACAACTTTCACTGTCAACATATATCGATCATCTTCCCATGCCATGACAGATGAAACTAGACCCTTTTTTTCAATCCAAGCCTTGTGGTTATGTCTCTCATAGCATGGCAATATCAAAGCAACCCCACATTGGAAACTCTTCGCCATTTGGAAACTCTAGGGGCCTGGACCACCATCCCATCCATAACCTAAGTGGACAATGGATGTGAAATATCACTTTCCCAAACCCATAAATTACCTCCCTCTACCTCTAATCCTAGGCATACACAATTAGACATGTCTTTTTGTCATATTATTCTTAAATAAAAATGTCTATTAATTAGTTATCATATACACATGCATTATTATCTATTAATTATGAATTTTTGGATAAAAAAGACTTTTATTAGCTTATACCAAGAATCCAAGATGCACTGTTTGTTACTTCATAGCATCCATCTCACTTTACAACGTACATATAAAATGAGAGAAAGACACAACAATACATAAATACAACAATTAATACCGAACAATATTATGTTGATGAGGTAACTTTGTATAAACCTAAACCATTTAATGCAATATTTGAGTAATTGTCATTGTAGAATCACGTACGTACGTCTTCATTATTTTTATTAGTTTGCTTCTATTCAAAAACTCATACGGAGTATTATTATTATTATTCATATGATATATTTTAGGATATATGTAGATAAGCAAGCCCTTCCGGATACGATATACAGTACAAAATCGTATATAAAATGTTACAACACAATTGTTTCCTTGTTTTGCTTATACCTTGACTATTTCATGGCAAACAAGATTTATTGCTATTGATGGATGGTTGTGATTGATTAATTAAGGAATACAAATTATATAATTTTGAGAGAAATTAAAAGTACGGTGAGTTAAAGGTATTATAAGACCATCTTTAAAGCTAGGCGTATTGCCGGCGTTTTCCGTCCAATACGCCGGAAGTTCGGCGTGGCGTGTTAAAGATGCCGGCGTATTCGTTCTACCACTTTGATGAAATCGGCGTATTGAGTTTTTATTTGTTTTATTTTTTTATTTTTTGTTGGTATTTAAAAGAACAATTTTTATTTTTTTTTGTCATGGCTTTGTTTATGTTGCAGGTATATGTTTGTTGAAGAAGACGATCGGATACAATATATAACACTTTTAACTCCTGGTTTTGATATATCTTTAACTAGAAAATTGTGGTTGCACTTCGCTGCAACTTTGTGGGAGTTTATTTCTTGGGCATTTACTCAACAGTCAACATTAAACGTAGCGTGATCCAGTTAAAACAACCAACTATCCTGATCTGAGTAAACCATCACCTTTCGATGATGAGGGACGTTTGGTATTCAATAGTTGGCGTTAAAAAAATGTTAGTACAACCAAATGAAAAACATTCGATCATTAAATTTAATCAATGTATTCAAATGCAATGTGCAACCTATTTAAATTAACGATTTACAAAAATTAACTAAATAAATGTACAAAAAGATGGATTAAGATTAGAAAACTATTAAGTTGTTTCATATTAATATATGATTCCATTTTTATCTAGGAACCAACAAATTCAAAGTAGTTTCCTTGATCCGAAAGAAAATTTCAAAATTTCTTTTAAAGCTTATCAATGCTCAAATATTAATATTTAAATGTGAAACACGCATTTAAATTATATTAGAAACAACCAAATGCAACTGTCTAAACTAACATGCATAATTTGACTTTTGTAAAGCATAAGGTTGCACCGATTATAACTTTAAAAAATAATGGCAGAAGGAGCTAAAAGGTAAATGAAATACCCATAGCATAAGTATGTGGTAGAGATAAATACTTTGTAGATATGAACTTATAAAATATGTTGGCCAAACTTTGTTACCCAACTAAGCTAGTTATTGAAACTAACAAAGTCATTGTAGCTACTTATTGGAACTAACATAATCACTGTAGTTAAAATGTTTTGATTTGTTATATATACTAATTATATATTCTACATAAGTTAATTTCCCATTTTAACCCCAATATTATTTTAAGTTATAAGTTAGTTTTAATTCAAAAAAAAATTTAGCCCTTAAACTTTTAAGTTATTTCTAAAATAGTTACAAAGTGTTGTATATTAGTTTTAAAGCTTTTACAAATTTAGTATTATTACTTATTTTTTTCATTAATGTAATATATTTTTTAATTTAATATAATGTGTTTTGTAATATTAATATTAATGATGATGTGACATCAATAAACTGATATATCAGTGTACATAGGGGTTAATGGTAAAAATGGTTTAGTGTAGTGAGTCAGTATATTGCTGATGTGGTACCAATATACTAAATTTCAGTGTTGGGTTAAAGATGGTCTAAATAAGTATAGATATATGTTTAGTAAACAATTTGAATGTAAGTCAAGCTGACTCAATTGAACATCTTTTCTTTACTTGTGACTTCTCAAGATGGGTTTGGCAAGAAGTGAAGGAAAAAGCTAAGGGTAATGATGTGCCTTATGAGTGGGATAGTATTGTTAACTGGTTTGTTGATACTAAGTGTCCTAACACTGTTTGTAATGTTATTCATAGATTAGCATGTCACACCCCAAAAATATTGATTTTTGCGGATAACCGGAGTGTGAACTAACATTGGAATCACAATCACAGTTTATAATAAACGACCTCTAAAATGAGACGTTTTAGGAAAATTTTATATATAATAACTTCGGTATTACAAAAGATGGATAAAGTCACATCTTAGTACAAAAGAGATATCCTTTAAAACAGGAATATTAACAACTAGATATCATCTAATGTTTTCTTCTAATATGATTGCGACTCCAAAAAGGCATGCTTCACGTATATGCATCACATATAGCTTATGTACCTGAGAATACACGTAAATTTCGTCAACATAAAGTTGGTGAGTCCACAGTTTATATCAATTGTATCATTTGAACA
>JAOXNX010000011.1:18064161-18076806 GCA_028566075.1 Solidago caesia | reverse complement strand
TTAAATATAGAGGAAAGAGAGTGTTTTTTCTCAACAATAGGTTGAGGTTCTTCAACCTTTTCAATAAAAAGTCATCTTTTAAAAGACTTTTTTTTACAAAAAAAAGCTTTTGATCAACTCCTCATTGGAGATGCTCTTACTAGTGTGTAATTCTCCTCTATTTGACTACTTTGTAAACAAAAAATTACCCTTTGTAATTAAGACCAGAAATACATTTTAGTAAGATATATTTCTCCATAATTCTAATGTAATTTATTTAAAATATCATTTAAACTTTTATTTTAACTCCTTTCGGTTTATCCATAAGCTTTGATAAATTTGATAATAAACACGTTTGACACTAATTCTAAGTTGAATGTCTTGGTTGTTTAAATGAGTAATGATATGTATGACTAATTTGGTAGGCCTAAAAACATGTCTAAAAATATGATGATGATACATGGATTTTATTCATTCGTTTTTTTAATCTTTACATCTGATCTATCATGTGTCAGCACCAGATTTTTATGCAAGTTTGTAAGTTTACCAAATTAGTCACATTTATCATTTTTCTTTTTAAAATGAAATGAATCAATTTTAAGGTCTAGTAAGAGCCTAAAAATGGATAATTGTACAAAACTAATGTCATCATAAGATAATTGTAGAAACCTCGGGGACTGATAGTTATAATATGTAAGGGGTCATGGGACACAATAACATAGGCAGGAGTGTTATATTTGTTGTTATTATCAGTCATTGAATACAATCAGCGTATATGTCGTACTAAATATCCTAGCCAAAGGCTTTTTCAGCCTTACTTTCCTTTGTGGGTAACAAAAACTATATAATGGAGCAAAAAAAGCATTTTCATCTTTCCATCAATAACTTTTTATTGCTCATCGAAAATGGACGAGGATTCCATCATGGTTTCAGCACTAATCCATGTCATAAGAGGCGGATACGATGTTGGGCCAAGCGATACCACGATCAAAGAGAATAACTGTCAGTTGTGCCTTCCAGTCCAGAGGAAGATATAATATGCAACATTTGTCGAAGACTACTGCCCCCAGACTGTTTAGGCTGTCAAATGTTCACCGATGGACCGAAGAAGAAGAAGAAATATAAAGGAGTTAGTTTACGACCGTCAAGGAAATGGGCAGCCGAGATAATGGTACCGGGGAAAAAGAGAAAGTGGTTGGGGACTTATGGAACGGAGGAAGAGGCCGCAAGAGCTTATGACATTGCCAACATACGCTATAGGGGAAAGAAGGCAAAGACGAACTTTCCATTGGAGAAGTGCCCCGATATCCGACTAGAAGAAATGGGCCAAATGGCTGCTCGATCAAGGTCAATCGAGTTAGAAAAAAGTTTTTCAGGCGCGGTATATATAAATATAACGATTCATGTATATAAACTCAATCATAAATATGATAAATAAAAGGTAAAAGATGTAACTATGTACATGCTTAAATATACTGTACGTACTTGACATCCACAAATCAAATTTTATATCACATGACCACATCTGTTACTTAAGTTGCTATATATTTAGTTGATATTAAACGTGTATACCCATATATTATCATCATATGATATAATTACAACTACTCCATTGTCTAATATATATATATATATATATATATCATTTCAGCCGTCTTGTCCTATGGTTGCTGCTAATACAAGTTTGATATTACTTTAAAGTATATTTAAAACTCACAAACCCATATGCATGTATTGTATGCAGTAAGGTATGGTTGCAGTAACGTTTGTTTTTTTTTATAATTGCTATAATTTAATTCTAACTTACAATTTAAATTATTGTGTTACTTGATTCACTGTCCATCATATTTTTTTTACATATTTTCTTTAATATAGCAAAATTTTTATTAAAATTTCCGGGTTATATCCGTGTTAATTATCTAGTAACTTAATAATTTTAATGTAGTTAACATTCTAAAAAGTTTAGATGCAAGTAAAGGTTTTTTATGTATATTTGGGAGTATACTTCTAATTCGTTTTCTTTTTTATATAACTTATATTATGATTTCTGTTTACTATCTTTTTTAAAAACTAACTTATATATGACTTTAATTGAGAAGTCAATTTTCGACTTTGGGATTCTGATACTCGTTGATTTGACTTGTTTATCTAGAAAGAAAAAATAAATTCTTATCAACCAAAAAAATAAACAACTGAAAATATAAAACTCAATGTAACAAGCGTCAGTACTTGAAACAAACAAAATTCCAGAAGCTACTTACCCTCCATATTGAGCTCTTTCATATGCCACGTTTCATTCCCACAAAAGCCACGTATTCACCTTACCATGATGTAAGCAACACATATCACCCATACACCTTCATAACACGTGGCATGTCATCACTCACAGTTTTGCCAACGTGTAACATAACTAACATTGCACTTTCCCGCTATATAAAGATCCATTGGTCCTTAACCCATCCAACTGTTTCATTTTCTTTTCATCTCAAAATTTTCAAAAAAGAAAGAGTATAAAAATATGAATAACATTAATCAACTCGAACAACCAAGTCAATTTCACCCGCCAACAACATTCTTAACCTTAGACGAGGAACATTCGATAATCGTGTCGGCACTTCAAAATGTCATATCTAGTCATTACAATGACACTTCTCTAGCTCCGAAAAACGTGATATCCGGCCAACACACTGGCATGTCAGAATCAGCATTAGCAACAACATCAAATGGGATAATGTCATCACTATGTGCATTTCCAATGGAATTATGCCAAGTATGCAAAATAATTGGCTGTCTGGGGTGCGATAACTTCTGGCAAAAAGTCCCAATCGCAACCCGAGAGAGTCACAGTAGTAATGGAAAGAAGAAAAGAAAAAGGCAATATAGGGGAGTAAGGCAAAGGCAATGGGGGACATGGGCAGCTGAAATTCGAGATCCTTGGAGGAAAGTGAGGGTGTGGTTAGGTACATTCGGGACTGCGGAGCAAGCTGCGAGAGCTTACGACCGAGCCGCGATACATTTCCGCGGGGAAAAAGCAAAGACTAATTTCCCCGAGAGTGATTACAAGAAAGAAGACAAGTTGCCTATGAAACTTGAACAAGTTGCAACTTTGAATGGAGTGAGATAGTCGTTAGCTAGCTATCGAGGCTTTTGTTTTGTTTGTTTGTTTGGTGTTTTATTATAGGATTATGTAACGTGTGTTTCACCAATTAATGAATCAAATATTCAGATCGAAAAATTAAAAAAATGCTGAAATTTGTTGGTATTTTTTTAATTTTTTGAAAAGGATGTTTGATACATTAATTATAGCTCATATGCACGACTGAAATCCTTTATTTTATTTTGATAGATATAGAGAGAGAATAATTTCTAGAGTCCAAATCTACTTAGAAGAGTGACAGCTTGGTGATACACAATTTTGACGTGTGTCCCAAATATGTAAGCCAAGGTAGGACGTACGTTTGTTTGTTTGTTTCTCTTCTGAATGCCATTTGTTTAATATTATAAGAAACTATATATATATATATATATATGCAATAATATAATATTAGAAGGAAGTTCAAATTTGCTTATTTGCTACGGGTGTGCAAAACTTGGCTTGTGCAAATACAATAGAGCAAGATTTGGATCACTTTAAAATTTTTTGATTATCTCTAATTTGGTACAATCCCGTTAAAGTTAAGGATCAAAATATCAAAGCATACTGATTTAGATAGAACTAATTTTTATTGAATAATTTTACGATTTTTATTTATTGTTTATCTAGTTTGATTCAATTGAATTTGGGCCTAATATACATCTTCTACATGTGATGTAGCCGCGCTTTGAACTTAATGATCGATAATGATGTGCAAAACCTTTGGATTACAAACTTCAACCTTTGGGTATATATTTTTTGTTTGACATTACTCTCTACTTGACATATATGATATAATATTTGTTTCATATTTAAGTATAATAACCTTTGTTGGTTATTGCTAAAGCTTATCTTAATATTTGTATTACTCAAAATTTTATGCTATTTTTGTTCTTTTGACCTATAGTTGTGTGTGTTGTGATGTCAATATATTAACTAGAGAAAATTTATTGAGATTAAGATTTTTTAAATTTTAATACTTCATCCGTTCCAATTTAAATGTCCTAGTTTGAATTTTGGAGTCCGTTTGTTTTAACTTTGATTGTAAATATTTTTGTTTGTATTATATAATACTTGATGAAATTATATCAATGAAAATAAATTTAAAACTCAATACATTCAATATATTCCACGTCAAATATTATATAACACAAATAAAATTGAGACATTTAAATTGGGACGGGGAATATAAGGTTGCAACTTAAATTGGGCGAAAATAAAAGCAAACTTTTATAGGAAACTTCGACAGAAAAACACAAACCTCATATCCTGATCCTGAACAACACCTGGGGTATTACATTAGTTTGTTATGTGCCAATGTGCTTCTGTCGATGATTTACTAAAGCAGGTACGTTTAAAAACCAATGGTTATAACTCGCACCTCTTTCTTTTTAATATATTATACATGACAAAGAATTCAAACAGTAGATTATACAATTTTTGTGTAACAGTAAAAAACATAAAATATTTAATCTATCATGAAATGCGTTCTGGATTATGTTTATGTGTCGTATCATAACCATATATACATTATTAACCACAGCTCTATGATCATAAGCATTACTGTTGAACAATTCAAATACGCATTTTCAAAATAGAACCTTCATTTTCTTTACCGTCAATCATTGGGTCATTGGTGGATGCAGGCATGCCGCATACAAAGAGGGTGGACACTGGACCCTCTCAGCCCAAGCCCAATACTATATTAAAAAGAAATTATGGTAAATCAAATAAAACTAGCCCACTTCTTTAGGCCCCCAAATAAAAATTTCAAATTATTCACTCAACTCTACCCTCTAACTCTAAGTCAGATCATGTATTACTTCTATTGAAAAGTTGTTCTTATTTACATTCAACTTTAATAAAACTAATAATGTGTGAAATATACGTACTTGCTTTTAGACTTCTATTTGTTATTAAGGCATAAATATGTAAAATATGTACATTTTGTCTTTGACATTGTTGCCATTAACTTATTTTTGTACTATAATTGTTATAAAATATGCTATACACTATGTAAATATTGCTATTGATTTGCTAATTGTTAAATTTCATGTACTATTTGAGTCATATATCGCCGTTGTTGATTTTATCGTAGATGTTGAGTTGCTGGTTACATTTTCTTTTCTTTTTATTTAAACTTCCCACCCCTGTAACTTAATATCCTGGATCCCACACTACTTATATATGTTTAAAAGTTTTAGTGTGAAAGAGTTTTTCCCCTCCTAAAACATTTAAATATAAACTACGGAGTAAATCGCTAGTTTGCCCCCGATTTATACGTTTCCTGGTTCTTTTATCGCTACTAAAACCACCTATCAGTTTACCATGATGGCAAAAATGGAAGGTGGGAAAACTCAGCTCAAGGACTCTACATGATAGCACCACACACACACACAGATTTATTTGAGTTACCTGCAAGTCAATACACATTTTATCTGATCGTAGCTATTACTACTTCAGGTAGGAAACACATAAATAGGTCTCCTACCCACAAAACTATTAACTATGATACCCAGTGCAATATTTTTGAGAACTGAGAATAAGCTTTCAGTGAAGATGAAACCATAGTAAACCCTCATTCTAAATAAATCTTTGAAGAAAAAAAATCCATATATATAACAAGAAAATGGTTCCAACAATTTGAAATTACATTATAAAAAAAAAAAAAAAACTGATATCTGGAATACCTCATTAGTTGAGAGCCCAAAGAGCACAAGGAACCAAGTCGGCAGGTCCTACCATCCTAATAACTTTTTCCGAGACTTCATGAAAAGTGTCTTCAGAACATTTCAAAAATCTGTTTAAAAGAAAATCACCAACTCAAATTCGACTGTAAAGCAATAATACTGGAATAATATCAAATGTAGTGACGTCAAACGCACAAGCAATAGACAGGATTAATAAACTAAAGAGACACCAAATTCTAATTCATAACTAGTGAGGAACGATTTGTCACATATGATAATTGGGAAAGAAGGAAAAAAAATTTACATTTATTGGCATTTCTGCAATCACAAGGCTGCTGCTTTCCTCAATGTTTTTCAGAGTTACCACTTCACCCCCAACCACCATATTGATCACGATGCCATCTACGTTAAAAATTTTATTGGGTGTAAATAGCAAGACTGGAAGACTTTATGATAGAAAAAGACCGTAGAATATAGTTTAAAGTTGTCAAAGAACCTGCAGCCAAACAAGTTGCCATTCTCCTCGTGTATGTTTCCTGAATTCAAACAGTCCTAAGAGATGAGATATAAAGCAGATATAATGCATCTTTGCTAAAGTTTGCTTAATGGAAATAATATGAAATCAAGAGTACATTCTGAAACAACTAATGAACTTAATACATTAAACGATGCAGACATAGCTTTGATGAACTCAAAATTTTATGAATTAGGGTATAAGAGTACCTTTTTTGTGGGCAGTTCATAGTTTATCAAAACATTAGAACTGATGGGAGACTCTCCTGAAGCAAGAAGAGGAAGACACGCATCAGTTGCAACTATCAAATGAGATTTCTGCTCTTGCTTTTCAGTCCCTTCATTTTCGGATTGAACAGCAGCATTTCGGTTCCATTTCATTGCGGCATGGCGAAACTTATCTAAAATCAACGCACGTTCTGCTTCAGCAAGGTCACTGTACTGAGACATATTCATAAAACATGGATATAATGGTAGTGCAATAGAAAATTGTTTAACATCCTAAGCAACATCAATACATATAGGCGACTTAAATGAAATGCCACCTGATTGACTTGCAATCTTAATCTTTCTTAATATATACTAAAAGACAACTGACCTAACAACTATTGACCAATCAGAGCTCTCAATTTCTCTAAATTAATTAAATCAGCACATGTCATTAATATAATTTACACTTTTTATTTTCCCATCACCAATTTACATTTTTTAACCTTTTTTTAAAATAATAATTATAAAAATAGAATATTAAAAAATATAGATTTATTAATTTGTATACCCACGTTAGAAATCAAAATATAAAGAATAATTAAAATAATAATTATACAAATAGAGTAAATATGACCTAACAACTATCGAATATGTGATAAATAACCCGTGTATTTGACACGGGACTAAATCTAGTATACTACTATATATGAAATGTTTTAAAATCAAATGTTCCATGTGTGACTAATTGCATGTCATCATATATGCATTCTCCAAAGTCTATTTGGGAAAAGCAACTCCAAAGTTAGAACAATCAAATGCTTGAATATCGAATAGCGATCCAACAACTTGTAGCAACCTAAAAGCCACATAGTGGGACACTGGGGTAACCATGAGACCTATCTGAGCCCAAGCAAGCAAACTTACAAACATATATTCATTCCCACTATTTTTAAATTAGCCATTACTACTGTTTGGAGCCTCATAACCAAAGCAGACTCGTTTTGGGACTGGTGAATACACGCATATAGGATAGAAGATAGGAATTTTGGGAATATGCCTTTAAAACCTGATGCAAGTTGGGGATCGGGAAATATTTTACTACTGCATGGAAAGATTGGTAAGTTTATCGTGTACAAGGTGGGTAATGAGAAAACAGCATCAGCTTGGTTTAATAATCAGCACAAAGCCGGTCCCCTCATCTTTCATCACGAAACGAGAAATTCATAACCATGGGTTCAATCTAAAAGCAAAAGTTTGTGATGTTATTGAGAATGGAAACTGGCTTTGGCCAGCAAACTGGCATAATCACCATGAAGTCCAGCAAAATGTCCTGGTTATTTTGTTGTATGAGAATAAAATGAATACTGCTTGTTGCAAGGAAAAAAAAAAGGCGAGCTCATTCCATTATCTGTGGGTAGAGTATGGACAGACATTCGAGTCAATAGAAATGACGTTCCATGGACCTAAATTGTTTGGTATAGTCAATGTATCCCAAAGAACACATTTATCTTGTGGTTAGCCATGGGTCAATAGCTTCAAGCTCAAGACAGGGTGAAGATTTGTAATGCCCAGTTGATACTTATATGAATTTTTTGTAAGACCCAAATCGATTCACATCTTCATCTGTTTTCTGAATGTGATTATTCAAGGCAGGTCTGGATTAAGACAAGGTAACTTGCTAGCATGGATGTTGTGTCTGGCGATGCTTCACCTACTACCTCATACCAAAGATAACTTAGCATGGAATGTAATTGGGAGACTCGTATTTGCAACTATAGTCTATTACATTTGGAAGAAACAAAATTGGGAGATTTAAATAATAAAAAAATAAAAAGAAAAAAGAAGAGAGATCTCTTGATATCATTTATCACCATTTATGAGATGGTATGTTTTAAACTTCTCAAGCCTTTCTTTCGATTCCTCTAGAAACCTGAAAAGGGCTGCTGAGTTGTGGATAAATCCAGGATAGGCGACATGTGAAAACAGTCACCAGCAGTAAGTTTTTTCTTTGTGCTTCGTTGTAACAAATTGTGCATGACTGGCTAGTTGGTGTTACAGTTTAAGAGTATTGGTCTAGGTTTTGCTATCGGTGAATATCTCGAAGTATAGGTTATGAGAGTTGTTTGTGGGAGTCCCATGACATGAATTGTGCATAACTCGTATTCTTTAGCAATACAGTTTACTGGAGGTACCATCCTCTTTTATCCAAAAGAAATGTCACGACTTAGTCCCGTTACGAAATATACTTGTGAGCTGGGAGAAAAGATGAGAAACTGAAAGCGATATAACTGCAGTTTTTGAGAACAGGGGAGAAAGAAAGAGTCTCGAAATACATGCCTAAACCGTTTGTAAAGAGAGTATTTGGGTGAAACATACTCTTTCTGTAGGGCGCAAAACAAAGGAAATGCTTCCTCTTGGTTTGGAAATACAAAATTTTAGTATTAGAATGCATCAAGAATTCAAGATTATACGTTACAGTTTCTAAATTCCATAAAAGCGTATTTAATCCAACATTCTTATTAAGAAAGCTAGCTTCTTTCTTAATAAATTCATGTGGGAATAAGGATTTGAAAATGTTTTCAACTATAGTCCGAAGTCTGTTGTATGTATCCAACATTCCAACTTAGAGGACTTCTATTGTGTGTACCCAAGTTTCAAATATTGACAGGGTATTTATTCGTTGGTATTTTTGCTGGCGTAACATCCATATAAGTTGCTACGTGGCATCCGTTTAAGTAACCACACTATCAAAAATACAACACATACCATAGAAATATTTGAATGTATACACACAATAGGAACTTTGTAAGCTGGATACACACAACGGATTCCGGGCTATAATTGAATACATTTCCAAGCACTTAACCCTTGAAAATACACTGGTTTAGGAATTAGAGTACATCATGATTATACGGCACAGTCTCTAAAATCCATAAAAGCATATTCATTTATGATTACACTTCCTAGGTACCATTAGCGAAACAACAATCTAATCCAAAATTCTCATTAAAAAAGCTAGCTACTTTCTTAATAACCTCATGCTCTTTGACGTAAAAACAAAGAGCCACATAAAAGAATAACTTTGAAAACCGGTATAGTATTAGACGAGCTCCAATAAATTCCAATTATGTGCTAGCAAGCATTGGCATTGGTCTAAAGTATATGCTAAAGATACAAATTACTGAGGATATCAAGGAAATGCAAATATACCAGCGGTGTGACGGAAATGTAGGAAATGTTGGAGACGGCAGAGCAAACCGCGTCAAGCTCATCACGCGTGCTACAACAAACGACTATGGGAAGCCACGGACGACGCCCCGCCATTCCTAATAAATCCACCAACGTCTCCTGCCAAGATTTCCCCAAATTGATTATATTTCAATCCAACCTGAAACAATAGATATACAAATAACAAAAACGTGACGATTTAAATACTACTTACCATTTTAAAGTGGATTCTGTCAACTGCGAGATAAAAATGGCGTTGTGGACTGCAATAAGATTCATTCATAAATTAAATTAAATTAGTTGCTATTATTTATTTGGAATTAAATAATTAATTAAAAACAAATTAATTGTGAATAACCTAATAGAAGCAGTAGAAATGGCGGTGGCGGAAGGAGAAAGATGTGAAGAAGAAGAAGAAGAAGAGAAGGACGGTTCCACTGACTCCATATCCGGCAGGGAGGTGATTGAAATCCTTTGCCAATGATCGTTGGTCTTGCCCAAATATTACTGTCTTTTTACTTCCGCCAATTTGAATAAGAAACCATATCGCCAATGAGCTGTTGTAGAGTGTTAGCTTTTTTTAGTTTCAGGTTTTAGTTTCAATGAATTCCACATTTGGGATTGGATTAGCTTAATGAAATTTGTCATTAAAAAAAAGAGTCTTGCTAAATACAGTCCTAAGGGCTGTAGGTAAGGTGCATAAAATAGTTGTACACTTACCATAAAATTATTTAGGGTAGTGATAAACTCACATGGATTTTTATCCATCTACAACAACTGTTGCATCATACAGTTGTACAATACAACTATTTGATGCATGAATTGTTGTGAATGGATAAAAATCCATGTGAATTTATCACCTCCCTAAAATTTAAGGGTGGGCTTTTGATATGGAAAATACAATTATTTTATGCACGATAACTACAGCCCTTATGGCTGTATTTAGCATTTTCTTTAAAAAAAATAGTATCATATCCTCGGGTTAATTCAAAACGATATTAAATTTTTTAATTTTTAACTTTATTTTTTTAAACTCGACTATTTATTTAGTTTTGTTTTTTTCCTTATAATTTCAATCAACTTCATGTGATTTTTGGATCCTAAAATGCCGTTGCGAACTAAATTAGTATATGAACACAATACAAATATTCGGCAGACTAATTACGAATATATGTATATCGCATATTGACTATTAATCTGTTAGCCGTTCTGGTTTCCCATGATTAATATACTGATGATATACTTCATCCACATTATGAAGCTATACGCTCCGTACCCAGGATATCAAACTACATTACGAAGCTTAACCTTCGTAATCCTGTATACGCATATGGTACAACCAAATATTGTTTAACTAATCAAAAACTTGCATATATTCTTTCCGCCACATAATACAGACACATCTAAATCTTTTCCTCTTCCTGAATACTCGGCCAAAGGAATACTTATAAAATATTTGACATAATCTTTTTCCTTTTTATCCGAGATCTCCCACAAATAAGTAGAGATTTATCCTAACTGCTTTACCTCGGAACAACCCATCTATATAAGATGGAAGTTACCTCATAAGTGTGCATGCAATTCTAAATATACGAATTTATATCTCACAACACACCTCAACTAAAGCTTGGTGGCATAAAGTGGCTAAGTTCCTACAATCGTAAGGGAAGCATTCAATCACAATCCACCTCTTTCATACAAAAACACCAAGGTCATAACCTAGTGCAACTATTTGATCAATCACATACGTCACTCTCTACAAGAGATAACGACTTACTACAAGAGATATTTAATGGTAACTACTTCACCCCTCCCTAAATATATGTTGACGCAATAAAGTATCATTGATCATGCATTCGGCAAACCATTCAACTTGTCTATAAAATTAAGGTTTGACTTATACATCCAACTAACACATACAACACCACCCAAAAAAACCCTTTTGTATCACTTCTAGGTCTCGCTATGGTCAAACGTCAAGATGTTTTTAGAGTCAAAAGTTAAATGAAGGCTTTTTCACTACATTTAAATGGAACAAACCGTTGAAGAACATATAGATATTAGTTGCGATGCGATATCAGCCATCGTGTCCTTAGGTCATCATCGATATGTTCCAAATCACAATCACAAAATTGAGGTGATGCGATAGTTATGTGCCATTATATCATAACGGTCCAAATCATGACCACATCTCTCGATCGCCTCACTAAAAGGAGGTATATGCACAAGGAATCTTCTGAGAGATGTGGTCTTATGCGGTAGACCGTAACAAAGCTTGATAACTACACATTTACGCTACCAGTATCATATATTTTTTGTAACATAAATATGTATTTGTATTTGTAAGTATAATTAAGTGTATAGTAAATGTAACGAGACGAACAATAAAATATGATATAGTGTCATTCATTTAAACAAGGATCCAAAATACTATCAACATACAACTTCAGTTTCTCAATACTATCTGTTATATTTTTACGTTCCATGATTGAAGATTCGACACGGTCGAGCTCTGTCAACATGTGGAGTAGTTGTTTTCCCGTTCATTTGATTGAATTAACATTGTCAATATCTCGTCTTTAGTTGATCAAAACTATTTTCACTGATCAGATATTGTGGACGGTCGTTGGATGATTCTACGTCTTCTGAAGACATTTTACTTGTGCTTGTAGTTTTAACCATTATTTATACTCTAAATTAAGTAACCAATGAGATGGGTATCAGACGTTTTGCTAAACGTGGTAGTCGGTTGGTTATCCGTTATAAGTTGAAGTAACATGGCTTGGAAGCTTGTGGTTATAACCAAGACTAATCTTACTTTCCACACCAATGTGGGACAAGTAACATTCACTTTCAAATTTGCACTAAACACACAACTTTGAGATTCGACAT
>JAOXNX010000011.1:18038332-18052778 GCA_028566075.1 Solidago caesia | reverse complement strand
ACTTAAATCCAAACTCTCTAGGCTATTTAGATTAGCTAATGCTGCCAAAAGAAACGAAAAGATATTAATATCATTCAAATGGAACCATAATAGAGAAGTTGATTATTACCTAATAAATCCAAGTAATGGAATAGAAATTTTATCCATTTTTAAAGAAATTAGCCAATGCAAATAACCCTATATTATTGGAGGAAAAAAATTATGTCATGAAAGTATGCAACCCCACTATGAACCAATGTTACGTTGGTAACTTTCCAGCAATGCAAAACTATTGGAAATGAGCTTATAAGTCAAGTGATACTCCTTAGCTTTGCTTGATAACCAAACAGGCCCTAAAGTGCTGCTTATTCATAATCACGACCAAGACCGACATGGAACCAGATTTTGAACAAAAGTAATTCTATTTCACTTTGCTTATGGAAAGCAATTAGCAGAATAGATTTAAGATAAATTACCTCTACAATAGAAGCAAACTGATTGATTAGATTAGGAATATATGTCATTAGTTCCTCCCCATTCTTTGATTGAATCCAGCCATTAAGATCATTTTGTCATATGTCAAAAATGTAAAGAGACAGATAATCTTCTAGTCATGGAAAATGACCTTCAATGTCACAACCTTTCGCTGACCCTAAACATGACCCACATAAAACAGGATAATGACCTTGAGTTGGCAACTTGGCTGCCATTGTAACCAAAAAGCTTAAAAAGAATGGTAAAAGGTATTTGTACCTTCGCGAAACAAATGAGAAGATCATTCTTTTAATTGTGAACTGTGAGAGTTTACATCTAGAGTGAACAGACTATAAACAACACCACCTGTGTGCACTAAAATAGAATTTGCAGTCAGTGAATGCATATCAAACCGTAGTATACGTATATCATTTACTAATATATCAATGAACTGCAAAACACAAATTCTAGTACTAATAACTATCAATAACTAACGATAAATCAAGAGAAATGAAAATGTGAATTACCAACAATTCCATTGAGAGAGATTCGAGCCTGGACTCATAATCCGACACATCCCAAAACCTGTTATCGTTCACCTAAATCAAGTCCATACTAAAAAGCTTTTTTAAGAAAAAAGCTTTAGACTTGTATATCCTCCAGCCAAATCTGCAGTAGTGTTTGTCATTGGACCAATTACAGCCAACAGTGAAAAAACAATCTTTTGCAAAGGTAAAATCTTGTTATTGAATCCTATTTTGGATTCAATCGATTCTGAACCAGAAGCAAACAGACTCGACATGGTTTAAATTGGTTTGGTTTTTTGTTTTAATCTGATGCACACCTTTTAAGACTACCTTCACTTAACTAAAATCTGCATTGCTGCAGACAAGCTGTCCAACATTATGCGTAACTTCTCCAATTTATTATGTCCACTATCATTGTAATGGGTAAGTTAGATAGTGTGATTACTTTAGTATGAAACTAAAAATCCAAGACTGGTTATTCACTTATTTGACCTCTAAATAATGAGAATCAAAATCAGGTAGTGTTTATCCAAACTAAAAAGATAGCTGGCGATAATAAGACATTCAACACCATGATGATGATCTGGCCTTATAAACATCCAAAAATAAGTTCAAACCAAACACTTACCTCATGTTCCGTGATTGGGTAACCGCAAGAATGATATTGGAAGCACTCTTGATGGAAAAAAAGTCCCCATACATCCGAAGTAATTGTTGTAACTGATGTCCCGGTTGCAAATAAACATAAACAATACAAAATTATATTTTACCAGCAAAAACAAATGAATACTACACAAAATTTAGCTATTTTGGTCTGTGTTTAACCAGCAAAAACAAATGAATGATCAATAAAAGACTTGCCAATAAAGTCCAAAAACTTACCAATAGAGAAGTTCTGGACACCTTTAGTTGGTTAAAAAATTTCAACATTTTAGCCATAGGATGTTGTCAAAAATCAAAAACGAATCATATACAATAACTAAACATTCAATCTAAACTCATTTAACGAATCAAATCAAACAAAAAAAAAAAACACTTAGACATTTAAGCAAACAGTTTGTGAGCATGATTTTAAACAAAAATCTAACCTTGATTTTGAGTCAAATCAAAGTGAAATAAGCATGACACACAACCCACAACTTTATTATTGTAAAAATTAAGTTTCAATTTATTATTTCATTCATAGCAAAAAACTTACCAATAAATTCACTTTTTGTTGAAAAAAATACCTTGGAAACTTGGGATTATCACTTTGTCACTGTCATCTTCGTGTTCCTGTAAAAAAAAAACCCTAATTTTTAAAGTGTTTCAAAACAATCACTCAACCAAAACAGATTTTGTATATATAGATTAAGATGAACAACAGATTTTGTTTATATAATACCTTGGAAATATCAGAAGCTTTTTTTTTTAATGTCTAGATCGAAATCAAAATCTTTAAAAATTACCCTTCGTCTTCGATTTTGGATTACCCTTCGAATGGAGCTTCGTAATGGAGCTTCGTCTTCGAATGTTTAAGATTTAGGGTTTTTTCGTCTTCAAAAATTTGGGTGTAATAGAGTGTAATTTAATTTGACAGTAATAATTTGGGGGAGTTAACAATAATGGAGGGTTTTTAGATTTGGGTGTAATTTAATGTGACTGTAAATAATGGAGGGTTTTTAGATTTGGGAGACTTCAATTTTTTTGGGGAGACTTAGCGGGAATGTAAGAGAGGGAAACAAAATTATAACACGACATCACGGCATGACACGCAAATAAAAGTGTAGCCCGCGTTACACGACTTTTTTTATGACACTTCAAATGCGTGTCATTTAGTGTACAATTTTTTTTAGACATGACATCTTTTTTATGACACTTATTTTTGCTTGTCATCGTGGGTGCGTGTGTCATAAATTAGGTGTCATTAAAGGCTCTTTTTCTAGTAGTGTATGGGGTAAGAGAGCTCCCGAGAACGCTCGTAACTGACGGGCACTAAAAGAAAAATAGTTTGTTGCGACCATTTTTTGATGACGAAATAGTGTCGTCGCAATAAACCTCGATAAACGACAAAAAGTACACTTAGTGTTGTGAGTTGATACACAAATTTGGTGTTGTAGAATTGTGAACATATTCGTTTTTAAGGGATTCGAGTGAAAATGCTGTGATACAGACCTGTCAGTGTAGGAGCAACAAGTATTATGAAGTTCATGGTGGCCCAGGGTTGTCCTATGCGCAACGCTTTGGGGTTAGGATGGTGGCAGTCATGATTCTCATGCCTCATCATGTCTAAACACCCACTAATAATAAACTGTCACCTCATTTTCATGGCTCTCTCATGCCTAATTAGTGACAACCATGATTCATGACTCACTTAATTTTATTTTTTATTTTTTATATTCACAATTATATCAATTTATTAATAACATAATATTTCATTAATACTTTAGAAAAAAAAGTACATAATTCTTTTTTTAAAAAATCACTAATCGTCGAGGTATGGTAAGTCTTGAGCCGCTACGTGCTCCGTAAGATTATATCAGAGATGGTGATGGATATCTTCGTCGAGTAACTCCGGAAGTACATTCGGGTCATAAACTGCCGCGACCAGATAATCCATTTTATGAACCGGTGATCTTGCCCTCTCGTCGTCGTTTAAAATCATATTGTGCAATATAGCACACGTATAAACGATTTGTCCAATCTTTTCGACGGTCATAGGCCGGAGAGGATGAGTGAAAATACTCCATCTGTTCTTAAATCGACCAAAAGCTCGTTCGACATCCTTTCTTGCCGACTCTTATAACTTCTTCAATTTCTTTTCCTCCAGGTCTTTTGGATACGGGTATGCTTTAACAAACGTTGAATACTTAGGATAGATTCCATCGGTAAGATAATATCCACATTTATAAAATCGTCCATTTACAATAAATGAATTATGTGGTGCCGTTCCATTTCGCTTGGTAAGATACAATGAAGACTGATTCAAAACATTGATATCGTTGTTTGATCCGGGAGGACCAAAAAACGCATGCGAAATGCACAATTCATTTGAAGCAACGACTTCAAACATAATAGTCGGGTATCTGTGACTCTCTTATATTGCCCTTTCAACTGTCTAGGACAATTTCGCCATTCGAAATATGTACAATCATACCAAGCATTCCAGGAATGTGATGTTGTTCTTCATGTGCCTCGAATAAGCGTGCAACGCGTGGGTTGTCGGCCTACGTAAGAACCCTCAACTATATAATTTAATTATCGCATCACAAAAATGATCAAGGCATTCTCCTACAAAATATTAAATAGTATTATTTAAAAGCATCGTAAATAGTCGAATTAAATAAATAAAATGAGAAGGTTCACCTGACGTTCTTTGTGTCATACTTAAATAGTCATCAATCTATCCGGAGGTTCACTCGTTGCAAGTTGCCGAATGGCCGATGTGCATTTTTGTAGTGTCGTGAAACCTTTTTTCCCCTCGTGTCTTCGCCCTCTTGAAACCATTTGAAATTCGCTTCAATATCACTAACAATTTTTAAACACAAACTTTTATTCATACGAAACATTTGACGAAAAACATGGTCGGGAAACTTTGGTTCTTCAACGAAATAATCATTCGTTGTAGAGCTTTTCCATAAAAACATGTGACATACTCTCGGTTTTCGGTAGTGCTTGAGCTTGCAGTGTCTTCAATGGAATCGTATACAGCTAAAAAGGTTGATAGGGTAGTACCCGTGGATAACAATAGTTCTGAAGAGTCGGAGGGAAAGACTAACTCGTCCTCGGAAGAGGAAGACGAAGAAGAAGACATTTTGTTTAAAGTGTTGTAGTGATTTGTTTGAGTGAAAGTGTGAGTGTTTTGTTAGTGTGAAAATATGATAGATGGATAGTGTTTAAATAGATAAAAAAAAAAGGGTGAAATTTATTTATTTTTTAAATTTCAAACGGTCACTTTTTGGGCTAAAAATAGCCGTTCAACGGTCAAAAGCACCTCATCTCCCTCATGCTTCTTCGGTAGTTTTTGCCGACCTCACCCATGCCTTGACCATGCCGAAACAGTAGAGGCGGTGTTGATTTGCGGCACGAGGAATGTCGTGGCCATGTCGAGCCCCATTGCCACCATCCTTAAAGTAGTCAACATACCATGGTGTTTGAGGTCATCTTGGTTGGATGCTAATCAAGGTCAAGGTAAAAGTGAACGACTTTTTCTTATTATTTCCAACTCACATACGTAATGAATTAAGGGGCATACAGGGACACATGGTCATTGGTAGTAAAAGTGAAAGATAACAAAGATAAAAGTGATGTGTCCGCTATAAAATAATACTTCATTAGTCCCATAATAAGTGTCTTGACTATTGCATTGGTTATAGCAAGATGGCAATATTACCTTTGTTTTTTGCACAGACTCTTAGAAATCAGTTTTTCTTGACTCTGAGCAAGATATGCTATTTTTGGAAGTCGACACTTAAATTTGAAACAAACTAAAACGGAAATATGACCATTTATTTTGGGATGAATGGAATATAACATTGATATATCACATCTATGGTTGTCCTAAGTGATATCCGCCATACTTTGGGTTGTAGACGAACTAAAAGTTCAACGAATAGTTCATGAACAGTTCTTAAACAAACAAACACGAATACACAAATCCGTTCATTTATATTCATGAACGTTCGATAATTTGTTCGTAAATGTTTGTCTTCTTTTATATTCATATAATTATTTTCACATGATATTTGGAATTTCTATTTAGAAATATTTTATAACTTTTTTTAAGAATTTGGATATTTTATAACATTTAATTCACATTGTCACATGATATTTGGAATTTCTATTTAGAACTATTTGATAACTTTTATTTTAAGAATTTGATATTTTATAACATTTAATTCACATTGTACAGTCTATAATTATACATTAATTAATTAGTGGTTCATTTGTATTCATTCATGAACACAAACGAACGAATATGAACACAAATTTATGTTCCGCTATTTATTTGTGAACCATTCATTAATTTAATGAACAAAATGAACAATTTTTCGTTCGTGTTTATTTTTTACTTTAATAACCCTACTCATACTTGATATAAAAGGTGGTGAAATGAATTTTTTGATAGATTCAAATTTAAGGCTTGTAAGGTTTCCCCCCAAGAATTCCTGTCATCCCCACATATATAAATACAACCTCATCTTCATTGTAACAGTGCTTCAGACTTCCCTTTGTCTTCTTCTTCTTCTTCATTTATGCCTCTTTCCTTCATGTAATTCATGGCATGTTTACAAACCAACATTATCATTAACATCCTCATCAACAACAAAATGTATAACAACAACTCGGACCACCCTCGCATTTCTTTCTCTAACGATTTCGCCGAATCGCTTCATTCTTGCCCACAAATCCTTAAAACCACTCGAGATTACAACACACCAGTTTCCTCAGACTTCGAGTTTTCGGTTTCTGGCAACAACATGATGACTGCTGATGAGTTGTTCTTTAAGGGCCGTTTGTTGCCTTTTAAGAATAATGCTGCTAATGCTGGATCTGCTGTTGGTCAGAAAACTACCCTCCGTGATGAGCTACTTGCCGGAGAAGATGATGACTGCGGCCGCGGCGGCGGTGGGGTTTCTTCCAGGCCGCCAAAACCTTCAAGTACTAGGTGGAAAGGGTTTTTGGGTTTAAGGAAATCTCATATTGGGTCGAAAAGATCTGATAAAGGTGATGGGTCAAGATTCGGATCCGGATCCGGGTCGGGTTCTGGGTCGTGTCAGGATGATGTTCATGTCTCCAAAACTTCACAGGTTTGCAAGATTTTCTTGCTCTATAATAATTTTAAGGGTTAATTTGTAGCGTTGGCGTTAAGGACTGTCACTAATATCAGTACTTTGAATTAAAATCATCTATCTGAAAATACTCGATCTATCATCATTTAGTGTATGCTAAAAGTGTTAGAGAATGATTATTATTACCAAAACTCTAATTTATATCGGGTCCTCCTATTTCCACCACTTTTTTTTCTTATTTCCACCCTCAATGTACAATAATTTATTCGTACAACTATTTATTACACAGTGAAAGAGTGTAATTGGGAATAAAGAGTTGGAAATAGATACCCTCTTTCTAAATGTAAATATTTTATGAAGTTTAATAAAGAAAAAAGGTTTTTTGTGTCGAGAAAATACCTTCCTAAAGTGGATTATATTAGTAGATGTTAATGTTAATTAGGGAAATACTATGAAGATTATTAAATATAGTTAACTATCCAAGATGTACTTGTGAATTGAATCTTTTGTAGTCAAAATTGTAATTTTGCAAAATTAATCTTATTTTATGAACTTTAATGAAGAACTAACATTTTTTAAATGAAAACATTCCTTCCTTCAATTTTTTTTTAATAAATAAAGTAACCTTATATACTATTAATCTTTATGAAAAAAACCTTAAAAGATCAAGCAAAATTTTGAACCCTGATTTGTGGGTAAAAACCTCCATACCTTCGCACTAAGTTGATCTAGGTCTGAATAAAATATATTCAAAGATTAGAATTTTACTAAGCACGGACATTGAAGTTTGAACACTAATAAATACGGTGTAGTTAGATATCCAAGATCCCCTCGTGAATTGAATCTTTCTAGTCAAGATTGTTATTTTTATTGATGTCTATAATATACCTAAATTTTGTTAATTCAAGCTCTTGTGTTTATGGTTAATATATTACAAGTAAATATCTTGTTATGTTTTAATCATAACTTTAAGAGTTATGGTCAACAAAAGCCTATGTTACAATATTGAATACTTGTACTTGTTTACCCAATTTTTCGGTGTGCATATATGTTACATGCTCATAAATGCTTTTAATGATTGGCAGGAAATGATGAATCAAGGAGGAGGAACAAGTAATATGGAATCTAGGATGCAATGAGAGTATAATGTTGTAAAGGGGTTATGGGTGATTTTATATTGGAGAACGAGGGTTTATTTTGTCATTTTAGAGTAGAAAATTGGAACAACTTTAGGTATTTTGAGTGTTAAATGGGGATGGATTGTGAAATCACCATAGAAGTTAGTGTTTGATTGATGGAGGGCTTGTATTGGAGGGTGAAATTGTAATTTTAGTAGTGGGATAAACGGAACTCTAACAGTCAATTTGACATCAACTTCAATCTCTTTCACAAGATTCCCCTTTTTATGTTGTTGTCTTTATGGTATCAAACAATTACACCCACCATTCTTCTAGCTACCCAACATTAATGTTCCTATTTTTAAATTCCAATGTTCATTATTGCCCTTGCCAAGATTTTATATTCACTTTCTAATATTTAATAATTTTCAATCGACACAAAATTCTTTATTGTAAATTTGGTTCATCATCATTGTTTTTTCATATATTCAACTTTAATTTTAAAAGAGACTCATTTTAAAAAATCCCTATTTCTATTCATGTGAACATTTTTGTAATGTTTACACCTGGATTTAAACTCAAAACCTTAAATTCTCAAGTTCCTCATATACTAATCTATCTATTGATGATTGGTACTTATTATATTCCAAACGCTAAGTAATATTGGAGTATATACAATAAAAACATTTTATTAGTTGACATTGACTTTTATAATATTAGGTTTGATTATTTAAAGACAAATGAAAATAATGTTTTCCAACTCTATCGGCAACATACATCTAATAATAGTATTTCAAAAAAATTATTACAATATTTGTTGACATATGTGAGTTTTTTTTTTTTTCTCTTCATATATCACATACCTTAATGGTGCGTTCTCACGAAGGTTTAGTCAAAATTCTTTTTTTGGATAAACTTTAGATTATATAATACGAAGCTAGGAACGACAAAAGGTTTTCGAATGTTTCGGCAAATAAAGACTCCATAGTGCAATGCGTCAAGTCCATGGGATTTATTTGGTTTAAAAATAGAGCTAGAAAGCCCAACGTCTCATGGGAGAATTGGTATAAATTCAATTTTTTATAATCATTTCTTAGTTGTATCTCCACCCGTCATTTTGGGGGTGCAGTGTAAATAAAAGTTTCCTTTCAAAAAAAAAAATATAATACGAATACACAAATATTTTATTCATCATTAAAAATTTAAAATACATTATATGCATTTACTCTTTAGAAAAATGCAATATTTAGTATGTTGTGTTATTCGAAACAAATGTTTGTATTTATTGTATGTTAGGTTCGAAACTTGTTTAAATAGTCAAAACACAGTTCACAAAAAACACACACAAAAAAAGAAAAAGGGAAAAAAATGCTACCACGCTATTAGATACATATTATCCACATAATATATTATTAAGGATACTTATGGTTCATTTAATTATTTTATTTTTGAAAAAACAAACTTATATGAGTATAACCAATGATTTAACATTTTGTGGTAATGTCAAACTGCTAATATATAGGAGAGAATTTCTTTGTTTGTATCCTAAAAATGTATATTTGTAGGTTTGTTTTACAAGACCAGTGATTGTTAATTCTATATATTTAGCATCATCTACTTGATATTAGTGTATATATGTAGTCCTAACACTCAATGTCTCGGGATGTATCTAGAATGTATTCTTGTTGTATCTCTATATTAGTTATTGGCTTTATTTTCTGTTTCTGCTTCTTTGTATTCTCTAATTGTACTTATTTGCAACTAACGCTTTACTAGTTGCCTTTTTAATATAATTTATGTTGTTCAAAAAAAAAAATCTACTTGATATTAAGATGTTTTAAGTTTTAAGTCTTTCAAGTTAATATTTGGGTAAAATTTTGTGAGATTAACACAATAGTGGGACCTTTAATTTAATGAAGGATTCTTTATTACATTTTAAGGTTTTTAATTGGTTCAACATGATCAATTTAATGGATTTCAACTCGATATGATATCAATGCAACTAGTAATTGATATGCCTAATTATTTTAGCACAAATATGTTATATGAGAAATTAGTTGCGGGAAACGATATATTCTTTTAAAGATAGTCAAAAAATCTTTTTAAAACCACATGTCATCGCGACATGTGGATTCCACTAAATCTTTTTTGTAATATTTTTTAAAAAAATTATAAGCTATTTTTTAAAAAAGATTTGTCATTTCTCATTAGTTGCATGTGAATATTATTATGGTACAAAATCAAATTTAAAGATTTTCTTAAAAATGTGTGATTCTGGATTGGGTTGGATAATGTTGACCATTGACTAAAAGTCAAAGCAGGAACAGCTAAGGAACAGCTGGGGTATAAAAAACAATGAAAGCACAAAGTACAAACAAGTACTTCATCTTTAGTCTGACACCCCCCCCAACATTTAACCTTCAAGTACTCCCCGTAACCGTTAACTGTGGGACACCTGTCCTACACCCTCAAGATGCTTTCTATTGTACTACTCCCTATGCATATGGTACAATCGTCTTTATGCTTTGTACGTATCTCCTCATTCCTGCGACAACTTACACCTTGGAATGAAAGGGTCAAGTGGTTAGCAATAAAAAGTGATTCTTGTGAATAAGGGTGTTTACTGTTTAGTTTAGTGTGCGGATATAAGCAGAGGCGGGTCTAGGAAATGAAGCTGTTGGGGGAAAAAAAAAACCATAACAACAACACAATTTGACGTGTTACCGAGAAAAACTAATAAATATTGGAGAAAAACACTATAACAAAAACAATTTTCTATGGGCATAAAATTAACTTGTATTAATAGTGATTTAAAAGTTGAGCATGAACATGTGACCAGATATCAAAAACTTAAACGTCTTTTAGTGTGAAGGTTTGGGTCAAAAGTCAAGGATGAGGGCATCCATAATTTATAATGAAGGCATGTTTATTAAATTAAATTATTAAAGGCTCATGCTTTTTAAATATAAAAGGAGACTAAACTGTTGTGGTAATTTTGGGAGCATAAGGGGCAGTACCCCCGGTCTTCTTTAACTACATCCGCCCCTGGATATAAGGTAAAATGATGGATGCAACGTCGTGTTATACCTTCACATTAAAATCTATCATATGCGTAAATAAATATGAAAAAAAATTAAAAATATGCAATGCAACATAATGTTGTAACAACATATATGATAAACCTTGAATATAATTATAAAATTCAATTCGCCAATTTGAATTAGACATTTTGATTGGGATTATTCGATCTTTTAGATTAGATAACCCTTCGACCAGTGGCGGAACTTGAACCTTTTTTTCGGGAGGGCCAAAATTATTTGATGTATAAAATGAAATGCAATTTTTGTGTGTTTTGCATAGCCTATTAATCATAACTTTATGACTAGTTTATATATGGTTATTGATGTGTTTCTTATTAATTTTAGGCTTTTAGCTCTAAATTTATATACAAAAATAAACTATATAATAAAGTAATTGTTATGTATATTTCTTGCAAGTTGTAAGTATGTTTAAAATTGTATATATTTGTTTTTATAAATTAGTTGTTTAGTATGAGTTAAGAAAACCTTAAATGCTAATAAAATGAAAAAGAAATTAGAAGACAGCAGGACTTGATCCTGTATCTGTCATTATTAAATGACATTAAATGAAAAGCCTTAACCACTTGACCAAGCTACAAGTTTGTTTCAACTTTCGTAAACCTAATATATATTATCAGTGTTGGCTGGACATTTTGGGAAGGCCAAGACCCCTCCTTGCCCCCATTATGTTCCGCCCATGGCCGCCGTCACCATCGCCCCGCCGCATTGTGTGGGTAACCATCTAGTCATTCTAATGTGCACGATAGAGTAAGGAGAGAATAATATAGGTGATCAAATGTTAAATGATAGTTTAGTTGCTTTTGTAGAGAAAGATGTGTTTGATAAGGTTAGTGATGATGACGACATTATGAATTGTTTCCAAGGTATGCAAGAACGACGAGGACAATTGTAACTTCAACATCATGGTAACTTCTCATAGCTCACTAACGATAAATTTTGATGCTTTGATATCTAGACTCTAGAGTGGAACCCAGTGGCCCATTCTACCGATCAAGTGAAAAGCCTTCTATTGATGTTGGGCTAAAACTAGTCAAATTGATGCTCATGAGTCAGGAGATAGCGGATACTACATTGCCTCCAAAAACTCGTAAAGCAATTTTATACCATCCAATTATAAATATACTATTAGGTTATTCTGACCCCAAAAAATGCATATGATAAATATAAATCAGTTAATTAGTTAATGTGTTAACGGCAAGATTCTTTTTTACATATAAGCATTTATGATACTATAAGCATTAGTAAACCACTTTTGGATACTCTTAACCCATTTGCACGTTTCTCTTTTGGAGATCTTTATTTTACATATATCAAAATATCATAAAATTTTGGAAATATATAGGAACGTGAATGTACTTGGTCGTTTTACCCCGTGACCGTTGACTATTGCAGATTGTACTCTTCATTTTCATTCCATTTTGGCTAAAAGATCATCTGTTTGTAACATAAAAGCCAACTTTGAGTTAGAGTGGCTAAATGGCCAGGTTGGGTAATGCCATAGCCCATAATGTGCTAAACTGGGTTCAGGTTGAAACGAGTGGTTGTTAGCATGGGTGTGGTTGGATCGGCACACACACTATTCTCTTTTAAAATTTTCTAATTAGTTAATGTGTTCACGGCAAGATTAATGGCATCGGTTCCTGCTATTTAATATAAAAGTTGTATATCTCTCATATAACCCCCGTTTTACGGCTCTCACTTGCTATCTGTCTTAAATGTTCATCAATTCACGAGTAAATGGGTTGAAGTTAACTTGGTTTTTCTGATGATATTATTGTGTTGTTTTTAATTAATAGGCACCAGAGCTGAAGTGAACGTGGGGCCAGACATTCCACGTGAAACCATGTATGAGATTCTGAACCCTGCAGCAAATTCATCAGCAGCAACTGGTGAGCTTACAATACCCTCATTGAAAGTTAGTACACCAAATGATAACTCATGAGCTATTCCTGTTACTTTAAAAGTTCCGTATAAAGTAGTTTGTGTAACTTCATGAAAAGTTGAAGGAATGGACTGGTGGTCATTATTGATGTTAGCTGCTGTTATAAGAGCTGTTTTTTTAGTTATTTTTTTTGGTTTTTGGCATGATAGGTACTGTATATAGCTACTGCATAAAGGTACGTGTGGTGAAGACGTGAAGTGTATATAGATAAGGGTGGACTTTTCTATCTGTTTAGATTAATTAGGTGATACAGATGTCCTATTCAGTGGTTTGGGTTATTCATGTGTTAAAGACCAAATGATGTCTTTGGACGATTCATATTGACATGATGTAGCCTGGCCCGGTTAAGACAACTGACTAGCATGTATACACGGTTTAAGTTTCGCTATGAACTTGTATACATTTTTATATACACGGTTTAAGTATTATATGTTTAAGTTTCTATTTTACTTTTGTATTTAACGATGTTTTATATAAATTTGTTATTTTAAACCTGTGTTTTTACACGGGTTCATTGACTAGTATATATATATATATATGTCCCTTATTTACATATGTAACCCCCTTTTTTTTTTGCAAAATTTTGAAACTCTAAAATTATGTATTAGATCATATGTTTTTAAAATTAATTTATATGTGAAACGTTATAAAAGTTCATGTCGTAAAAAAATTTCTTTTTCTCAAAACTTTTAAAATAACCTTTTCTAGTAAAACTGAAAAACCACCACCATGTAGGAATTCATTTGGAGTGTATCTTTGTACGAATTCATTCCAAGTGTGCACCCTTCTAATTAATTGATTGAAGACCAAAACTCATAAAGTGTAACACATGCTTCAGAGAACAATATAATATCCCAAAATGATTTATGGGCATACTAGAGGTTTAGAAAAAGACGTTGGCTTATCGTATGAATGAATTAATATGCTTAAGGAAACCATTATTTCCCCCTTTGTTGGTATGATTTTTTTTTCATTTTTTATTTAATATAATTTTTAATTTTTTAATAAAAATCTATTCTAAAAAAGAAATTTCAAAAAATAAAAAATAAAAAAATTCTAATCCGACAACAATGGGTTATGTGTTGAAAACGAATGGATACGGTACGTGCGTAGTCCTTAGCCGAATGGGCATAGCCCGTTCAAGGGGGCTTAGCCCTTATCAGGCATAACTCTCAAGGATATTTATAAAGGGGTAGAGGGCTGAACGGATTTAAAAATGGTTTGAATTTGATGAGCGACGATCAGAGATGATGGTGGTTGGATACGGTAAGGGTACGCCCTCAGAGACGGTGGTGATCATAGCTTGTAAGTGTGGAAGTAGGAAAGAAAGATGATGAAAAGTTTGGAGGAGAAATAAAAGTGAAAAAAATATATAAATAAGTGTTTTTTTTTAAGTGATTTTTTAGTGGTTCTCATGGTTCTCACATTTATTTTTGGTTCTCATTTTATCCTTTATATATATATATATATAGGGAGGTGAATATAAGGCTGTTCCATACCTAAGCTTAGGTATGGAACCCTCACATTTTTGTTT
>JAOXNX010000011.1:18027721-18038232 GCA_028566075.1 Solidago caesia | reverse complement strand
CCATAACACCCCCCCCCCCCCCCCCGGCGCGCACGCGCGCGTGCAGAGAACTAAGGGAAGAATTGATATCAAACGAGCAACATTTCGCTACCAGGGCTCTCCCATGCAAGGAAGATAGAACGTTGACCGACGCATCTACCAAAATCTCTTTCTCGTTACCTCGAACCTCGTTTCTTCCTTTGACAACTTCATAGAGCGGTAAGACCGGGATAATCATATACTACCATCGTTGTCTTTCACCCTTGTTTAGCTTCAAGTTCATTACCACAAGCACAACTTCAACTTCAATTCCATAATAGCCAAATCAACTAGTTTTCACCTTGTCTTTTGAACTAGTTTCACCTAAAGAAAAAATGTTAACAATTAAATTGTATGCAAAGCTTAGTGAATACAAGTTATACAATATGCAATTCATTATAATCATTATCTCAAACAAGGAATAGTACAAGCCGGACAACTACTTACGCACACTTGTATTTGCAATTACAACTACAAATCACAAGCAAAGATTAGTACAAGCCGAAAACCACTCACGCACACTTGTATTAACCGAAACTAACAATTCTCAAGTATCAATTAGTACAAGTCGAACAACCACTCATGCACACTTAACTAACCGAATCCAACTTCCACAATGATTACAAGGCATTGAACCAACATGTCGATCCTTGTAATCCTAAATCATGGCAAGACATAGAGTATAATTTGCACTCACCTTTGTCACAATTTTTTGTAGGCATTTGATTTATAGTCGTTGTATTATACATATGATTTTTTTTGGTAAAGGGATTACCCTGGTTAACTTTATTAAAACCACAATTAAAACAGGCGCTTGACTGAATGATTATACATATGATTTTGACAAATTAAAAAAACTAAAAGACAATGATAAGTTAAACCCACCCATTATGATGGGCTTTAAAGGTCTTATTTTGTGGATTTTATATATACCAGAATCGTATTCGTACGATACGCGATGGTGAATGGTTTCTCATAAATAGCTAAAGTCCGTTGTAAATCTAATTTAAAAATAAAAAACTATAAACTTCAATTAATGCATGCAAGTAGGGGTGTTGGTGGTTGGATTTACCGTCGACTTTGAATTATTTAACACACAACACATAAAAATTTTGTTTGTTATCTATTGATGGAATATTTAAAAATGAAAATGATTGACCAAATTTCTTTCTATTATTTTTAAAAATGAAAATGATTGACAAAATTTCTTACTATTTATTCGTGAAAGTAATACAGTAAAATGGTTGTTCATTAATATTCAAAAATTAAGACATAAAGTCATATGCTTTATATAATAGTAGAGATTTTTATATAATAGTAGAGATTTTTATACTTATTTTTACAAACCAAATATCACTATATCTTTCAATTCTATTCTTTCATTCCAAAACCCTTGTAACAAATGCATCCTTATTCTTTTTACTATAAAACAACCTTTTCCGTTTAAGATTCACGTGTCGATTCAAGAAAGAGAACAAGAGACTAACCACTTCCGACATGTTTGATAAAGGTTTCGATCTTTATAGCCTGACACATTATAAAACTTCATAATGCATTGTGTATTTAGTTAATCCAAAAATAATCCAACATCGAATAAAAGCCAAAACCTAAAAATCGAATAAAACATGATTGATCTGACTCGAATATTAAATACTTAATGGTTTAAGCCGCCTAATGAGATAATGCATACTTACTTTTTCTTTTTTTTTTTGAATGGCTAATGCGTACTTACTTAGTACAATATTTTTGGACTCACCGCTGACTACAATTGTCTAAGCCCAAACTTTTTTCTTTTATTTTTTTAAAGTGTTTAAGCCCAAACTAATTACAAGTCAACATAGTTAACAGTCAAACCAATACCTTTCAAAGATAAAAAACAGTCAAACCAAAAATAGTTCCAAAAAACTGATTAACAGTGAGGTATAAATGATCAAAATACCAATACCAATACCAATGTTCTCAGAATCGGACCGTACATCAAACCCATCTAGTGACTGGATCATGGTTCAACTAGTGAGACTGGTCCTGAAAAAGGAGCCCCTTTTTCAACTAAAGTAAAACAATCAAAATGTAATGTCTAGATTTATACTTTTGTAGTACTAAATTTAACACATGATGGGATGGAAAATGCCTTTTTACTTCACTCCCCAAGTCGCAAGTTTGAGCCTTCTCCGCCCTTATTAAAGAACCCGGACTGGTAACGACTAACCGGCCACCGGAAAGCTTCAAGGTTGAACTGGCTGAACCACCTGGTCCAGTTCTGAAAACCATATAACATACAAGTACTCAAGCCCAAACGATTTACATGTCAACATGGTCAGATCTACATGATCAAACGGCAAGCATTGAGGCCCAAACCGTAAGTCAACGAACAAAATTCAAAACAAAAACCACCATGGCGTCAAGAACTTATTACCAGTGAAGCTCTACATGATCAAATACAATCAAATAAGACCCTCACTATTTACATGAACATGGTCATTAGTTAAAACAAAATCTAACAAGACGGTATTACCAAGCAAGATTACATGATTAAACTACAAGGTACTTAAGCCCAAACTAATCACAAGCCAACATGATCAAAACAAAAGTACAAGCCTAAACTAACTACTAGTCAACATGGTCAATAGTCAAACATGAACTACCATAGTTTCAAGAGCTTATTACTACTGATGATCTACATGATCAAAATACAAGTCTTAAGCAAAAGCTTACAAGTCGACAGTCAAGAGAAAGAAAACCACAAATAGGTTCAAGACCTTATTAACATTGCTACCATGGTGCATCAACCTTTTTCTGGAACTCAATTTCATCCCCCACGGCTTTCTCTTTCAGACCACCCACAAACTCGTCGATCTTTCTATTACTTTCATATAACTCTGCCAGCTTCGACTCTAAAGTTTTGATCTCATCTGCATTCCTGTTTTGTTCCTTTTTAGCCTCCACGTATCGTTTTGCAGCTGCAGATTCAATTGCAAATGTTGCGAGTGCAGTTACCCTATTGCGTAAAAAACCAACATTCATGCCTATAAGTTCAAATGATTTAAGGGAACTATCCCATTGATCGAATTCTTCCTTCCTTGTAGTGAGCTTACAGTTTCTTATAGCATTGGCAATGCTTACGGTTTCACCAATCATACCTGCCACCAACTTGTGAAAAAGACCATCTGGAACACCATCATGAAGGATTTCGTTCCTTTCCATGCATAGATTGTAGTAATCTAGTCGGATTTCTTCTGAAAGCTCCGAGTCAATGCACATTTTGTTGACCATAATGTGAAACTCTTTGAAGGTATTCGATTTTTCTACTGAAAGAGTTGCTTTTTGGGAACCTCCTTGAACTTCTGAGCCAACCCCAGAATGTTCCATGGCTTTGTTGCTATGCTGAGTCCGTGGTTTAGACCTCTTTTGCTTCTTCTGGACCATGGGTAAGGAAAGAGAACTAGAACTAGTACGCTTTCTCCCCTTAGATTTAGAATATGCCTTGAGCATTGCTGTGCCGTAAATAGGTGAGTTAATTTAAATGAGTGATGAATAAGCGATATAGTTGCATATAGGGCGGGTCAGACGTATTCTGTAACAGGTCAAAATTGGTAACTTTATGGTATAGGTTGAGTTGGGTATTTAACTTTTATATAAATAACAAGCGTGTCACAAAATAATCTAAATAAAATGATTTAGACGGTTTTAGTCATTGACAATACACTTAGGGAGACCTTTGAGCTATTGTCAACATTTACCTCGTTTCTTTTCAAGCTGTTGTTTTTTATTGTACCCATAAGTCCCATTAGATAAAAACAAATATAACCCAAAATCCCAATCAACCCATGCATATGTGAGCGGGTCAAATTGCCACCCCAGTTGCATCGATGACCTTTTACAAACCTGGAGTTATGTGTTCCTTGTGTGCCTCACGTCTCAAAATGCCAAGTGTACCATCAACTTCTTTTGAATCATTTGCCCTTACTATATAAATCTATATATTCAAAACAAACATCACACATATAGAGAATCCTTCACATGTTTATCATAAACAAAAACCATAAACAATGTACTTAGAGAGAAAGAGAGAGAGAGAAAAAAAATTAAAAAATGTAAAATTATCACCTTAAACTTGAAGGGTTCAACTAACTGGAAGATCAAAACATCCCCTTCAAGCAATTTATGCTCGATTGAAAACCCCCTCCACCCTGCACTAAGCCCAAACTTGCATGCAATGAACTTGAGAGTACATTGCTCTCCATTTTCATCTTCGACTATGATCGAAGAGTCATCTTTTGGTAGATATGACCTGCAGAAAGGCAATGGAAGGCCCTGTAACCGAGAGTGCAAGTTATCAGATTCTGGTGTGGGAAATATAGCACAATTTTATGAAAAATGACGTTACCATCCAAAAACAAGTAACAACATGTGATTTGAGCATTGTTTTTATAAAAGTAGGATATTCATTTCCAAGGCTCGATTGAACTTTCTGTGCTCGGATCATAGTTGGCGAGATTGGAACTGCAGCATGGCCGTCTTTAGTTGCAGCCTTTTCTTTTCCCAACCTGCACGAAAAATTTCATGACTATATATTTCATTAAGCAAAGAAGATTCAATGACAGACTGACCTCGGCTTTTTTCCTGGAGGACGTCCAACCTGTGTAAAAAACAGTAATCTTTAAAGATCAGGTTGTTATGATTAAGATTACTTCCAATGCAATGTATGCGACTAATTGCTTTCCTACAGACAGAACCAGTTAACTTTGGTTCTTTTCTGTTGGTCCATCATTCTTTTTTCATAAAACTGTATTTTATACTCAACACCCTTAAGAATTCAAGAATAAAGTTATGCACGAGCAGTGGGTTCTTTTGTGTCAATTCTAAAGTCTAAACGGTAAACATATGCTTAACAGGTGTACTGAGAAGGGTTCATCCAGAAATATATAGAGACGTTAAGGCTTTTTTTTCAGAAATAATAACAATTTACACTATATTATTTTCACAAAGTAAGGTTTATTGCCTTAGAAAACGATCTGCGTAGTCATTTACACGGTTATGTTGGGCAGTTGGAGGTAGTTAAACTGATCTTTAGAATACACATAAAAGTCTAACCCCCAAACCGCAAAAGAAAACCCATAGAACCCCAATTACCAACACCAAAGTTATGATAGTTGTTATGTTCTAATTATATTATTATATCTAACAAATAATAAGAAAAATAAGCAACAATGTACAAATTAACACAAATTTTAATAAAAAGGAAAAACCTTTTTCTTGTTCTTGTTGGTATCCTTTTTTAATGATGGAAACTTTGGTTTTGCCGGCTTGAACTTCAACCTTTTCCGTTTTTCCTGTTCAAAACACACACCAGATCCAACCAGTATCTATATAAATAAAATGTATATGTATTATGTATATATATTTATATAGAGAGAGAAACAGGGGAGGAAATGAACCGAAAAAGAAGGATTAGGTGTAAAAGGAGCAGCAACAATAGGTGAAAACTGAGCGATAGTCACGACATCGGGGTCTTGCTGTTGTTGTTGTTGTTGTAGTGATAGTGGTGGTGATTTATTACTGTCTCTAAGTATGAGTTGAAAAAGATCGGGAGATCCTGCTGCTACTGATTTTTCCGTCACCGGAGCTGCTGCTGCTACTGTTACTGCCGTTTCTGTTGCCATCGCTATGAAGATCAACAGCTTGAGTGATGACTACACACACACACACAGCCAGTTATAGTGTGAGTTGTTTTAGCAAAACGGACATTGGTGTTTTATTTTTTATTTTTCTGTAAATGTAAATAAAATGAAAAAATAAAAAGGAAACGTCAATTTGGTACTACTTTACTCTGCCGCTGCTACTGCTTACCAAACCACCACCTCAATTATTAACCGCGTGGCCTCGTGGGCCGTTTTATACTCACAAAGTTACTGTTACTTGAATAGTAACTTATTTTTTCAGTTATACCATCGAACTTTCTGTCTTTTTATTTTTACCCCTTATAAAAGTTTTCATTTTCTTTACATTTTTACCCTCGAAGTTTTTACTTTTTCATTTTTATCCCTCATAAAGTTTTCATTTTCATTTTTTTAGTATCAAACTTTTGGGTTCTTCTTTTTCTATCAAACAACTTTTACATATTTACAATTTTAACCCTTAAGGATTTCTTTTCGTTTGTTTGCTTTTCTTTCCCACCTCCAAATAATACAAATACATTTAACCCAAATTAAAAAAAAAAAAAACATGTAACAATAATAATAATAACGTATAACAATAATAAGAATAATAAAAAAAATATAAAAACATATAACAAAACAATAACTATATTCACGCACATAATGACATGTAACACCCAAAATTAATGCAAAATTTAAAAGTATTAAATAACTTATATAATTAATGAGTATAATGTATGTTATATGATTTGGTATATAATAGATGATGTAGCTAGATATATCTGATTTCCAAAACAATAAGAAAAAAAATGCATATGTCCCGACTTAAGAAAAATAATTACATATTTCCCCAAAGTATAAGTTTTTAATACATAAATACAATATTCATAAAATATGATTTGAGAAAATATGTAATTATAATTTTTAAGTCAAAGATATACGCAAAAAGATCCTAAAAATAAATAAGGGTTAATACTCATATAGATGGATACATATATTAATATATGTAATTAATGAACGACATTATTGCTATTTAAAATAATTTAATATGCATTAATGCACGGGGTTTTCTTGTTTACAACAAATTAAACTTGATATATATCCAACTTAAATACTTGAATTACAATGAATAACATATATTTGAAAATTTCTTTGGCAAACTAAAATTTAACCATATTATACAAAATGACAAAAATGCATTGAACTCATCCATGCATTCATCTTTCAAATTTCCTATTGTATGTATTTATCTTTATATTTCACACTATTATATGAACTAATTACTTAAAATAACTAAATAAATAAATTGCCTTTATTAATACAAAATAAAGTGAAGTTAGAAAGAAAAATTTTTTTCATTAAGAGTAATTAATGCGGGGCCAAGTGTGGAGGATCGAACTCTTTTGTTTCTTGATACCCAAGATCGCGTGAGAAAATGAGTTTTACTAAAATGACTATAACTTGAGCTACAAGACTTCATATTGGATAAATAACAAATCAAAACATCTGTTGAAACGAAGAGAACGTCATGGCAAATTTCCACAAGGGGTTTGGTCATCTTTCGGACCGTGAAACGCTTTATTTTAAGAGTTATTGGTCTTTTTATGGTTTTTTAAAAAAGTTTTTAGACTTTGTGTAACGTTCCAAAATTTTTAAAAACTTTTTTTTATATATACAAATGTTATACATCCATTTCAAAACTTGTGAAAGCATTTCTAGTACTTTACATAGAAACTTGTTACATTGTTAAACCAAAACGTAACATTGACTAGTTACAATAACACGACCCGTAGGGTTAATTGAAAGCTATCATGAGCAAATAGTGACATTCATTGATCAGTTTTAATAAAAATCGTTTTCATTTCAGTTTTAATAAAAATCGTTTTCATTTCAAATCCCTATATTTTTGTGGTGAATAAACATTAATTATAATTATTAGATCAAAAAATACTATATATATATATCAAAACATCTCTAGTATTAGGATTTAAGACCAATGTTAATTATTAATTGTAATATATGGAATTAATATGTATATAATTAATAAATTGTGTTATTAATTACCAAAACTGATTGCATGCAACACAACTTTTATATAAATTGAAAAGAACTCATTAATCTCTTGTACCGTATTGTTATCTATATAATCACCCTGCAAGGTTTTAATATATCGAGGTAAGTGCACCTGAAAGGATACCATCACACAGTGGCGGAACCAGAATTGAACTTGACCCGTAGCACAATTTTTTTTCACTAGCCTTGTATCGGCGGAAAGTAACGATAACGACTAGATTGTTATGACTTTTAGCAATTTTAATAGATTTTTAGCTATTTTTAGCAGGTTTTAAGAGTTTTTTGACACTTTTGATGGTTTTTATTTATTATATAGTTAAACAAGTACGTCTTTATAAGTTGTATTGATAGTAAAAGCTTTTAAAAGTTTAAAGCTAGTTACATTGACCGGTATCACATATATATTTGACCCGTAGCACCAATAAAAAATACATCGTTTTTTAAATATATTAAACTACATCGATTTAGCGGACCTGTAACCCGCGCTACCCCTAATTTATATGTGGTTCCGCCTATGTTTGCGAGTGTGTGAATGTGAATTCGAGAGGGAGTGACAGAGAGATATTTAGATAAGCTAATATGTTTTTCATTGCTTTGATTAATACATAATTTGAAAGACCCAATTTGAAATAAGATAAAATGAGGGTGTTGAATAAGTAAGTTTTTGTGGGGAGTTTGAGAAATGAAGCATGAATGTTTTGTTGTTGTTTTGGATTAAAAGATGAAGTAAATAAAAGTGGTTTGGAATGGTTTAGATCTGGTGTGGTGTTGTTGATGAAGATGATGATTTTAGATAAATGGAGTTAAATGTATTATTAATTCGAAAACGATCAAGTTTGATCCTTTATGCTTTGGAAAGTATCAAAATACCCTCACATGGGAGGCACTTGAGGGTTTTAACGGATGGGAGATCACGGCCGTCATCACGTTGGACCAAATATGAACCTTATCCTCTTATAAAGGACTGTCAGTGAGGTTTTTAAATCACATGGACGAAACGTGATTTTTTTAGTAAACCACATGAACGATTTGTCATTAACTTTTTAATTTATTTATGTTTGACCGGATTAACATTGTTAAAACATCTTGTTGGAAAGATGGCTATTGTGATTTTCTTTATTTTTTTAATTTAGGGTCTTGCGGGTTGTAATTAACGTGCATAAAATAGTTATACTTTCATCATAAAATTGAAGGGGTAGGCTTTTTATATGAAAAATACAAGTTTTTTATACAGATTATTGACAGCCATTAAAGCTGTCATTAAAAAAATCCTTTATTTTATTTAGGGGGTTGCTAAAGACACCCCGGTTGTCTATTGACACGTCTCAAAAGGGGCGAATTTCACCCCATCTGACCAAATATGAAATTTAAAAAATATCATAAAATTTTTCGATATTCGATTGTGACGAAATTTATATCGAAATGTAGATAAAAATAAATCATTTACAACGATATATTTAAAATTTTCTAAAAGTTTATATATAATAAGTTATAATCAAATTACTAATTAATATATTTAAATTTTATTAAATTTCAAATTTTGTCATATGGGACAAATGGGACAGATTTTTGAAGGCAAAAAGGGCAAAAAAAAAAATGCCCCTTTTGATGTATAAAATTAAAATAATTTTCAAACGATGAATGATGTGACACGAATTTATTTTTGTTTTTGAGGCTAAGGACCTTTTAAACATTCATGAGCATGTGGGATTAAGTGGCAGGAAGAAGAAAATCTTTAAAGGTATTGTTATAATAACGTGTTGGATGATTTGGAAGGCTAGAAATGATAAAAGATTTTCGGATACTAAGGTTAGCAAGGATTCTATTGTTCATGGGGTTAAATCTTTAGGCTTTCTTTGGTATAAGTTTAGAGGTAGAAAGATTTCCATTTCGTGGGAGGAATGGTGCAATTTTAATTTTTTGTATATGTAATCTCTGTGTATGGTTTCCACCCGCCTGTGGGGGTGCTGAGCAAATAAAATTTAAGTTTAAAAAAAAAAATGTGACACGAATTTATTAAGAAAAGGATTGAAATTCGTGACTTTTAAGGTCGAGTGTCAATATAATTCCGTGTGTCCATAGCATGGCCTTTATTTATTTTTGGAAAAGCTGTAAACATACCCATTTGGGAGAATCTCGGCAAGATTGGGTCAAAGATGTCAGTAGTTGTTTCGCTTTTTTTAACTCACTTCTTTTATTGTTTTAGTGTTACTTTGTTGTCGATATCAGTAACGTCGTTCAAGAAAACCAAAGTAATGTAAACATAAGATTTTTTATTTTATTTTTTATTTTTTTGTAAGACAGCAGCGGATAAATGACTAACTCTCCCCACACGAGAGCGCCCACGCTGGTTCGACTCCTGGCAATGCCCTAAAGGATTTGCTATCCATGTGTCAGATGGGTATAGCATTTCTAAGGCCCCTCACCACATTTGCATGTGGCAGGATTCGAACCTGAGACCCCCCAGCAGGAAACCCCTAAGGGAAAACTTTCTGACCACTGGTCTAACACCCAATGGGAAATGTTCATTTGAAACCTAAATTTTTTTTGGAAACCAATGGACAAATCTCAGCCACACATTTCCCCCCATTTTTCTCTCTCCTCCATAAATCATTAGTTTTATCTAATTCATTCAAAATCTTTTATCTCAAAAACCGTATATCGATAAATTATAAAAATTATATGAGTGTTCTTAAAATTCCGTCCTCTTTCATTAGAGAGGTCATCTGATATACTTTCGACGACTTTTTAATTTTCATTTTT